>VDFB02149574.1:0-19413 GCA_007258455.2 Sequoia sempervirens
CTAGAGCTGAATTTGTCGCATGCCACACACACACCCACCCACCTCCATTTAAGCAATAATGCTTATGTGTGTGTGTATATATACACACACATGAACACTTCACATATAGTATAATTATATATGATGATCAAATAGCCCATTCGATACTCGAATGAATAAGATCAAGTTAGCATTTCATATATAATAGTAACATACATATATATATATATATATATATATTAATATGCATAATCTTATCCTCCTATCATCATATGGTTATAAATATATACATTTATATATGTAATTTTACATATATAAATGTATACAGATAAATAGCATTAATGCTATCTCTCATATATATATATATCGTGGGTGGATGGGAGGGCGACCCTCTAAGTTGGTAGATGGAAGTAGTTGTTGGGCATAGGTGGCACACATGTCATAACTAGGCATTTGATCAATAAGGGAATCAGGATTTATGATCCTAATCTGGTCATACATGTGCGTAAAATTCCATTTGATAGAGGCTAATCTAGTGACCATAATGAGCACTCAAAACAAGGAAGGGTATAGTGGCGACATAGGAGTACTTGCTCATCCACCGATGTGACAAAATTTTTTAGAAGTTTGTATGGTATTCTTGGCTGAGGACGACCTCCCTCGAGTGTGGCGTCATGATATTAATGACATCCTTAGTAAAACATGGTTTTATGATTGAAATCCTAGAGCCTTCCTTGGTTTAAATAGTCATGGAATTTATGGAGGCCACCATTTGAAAACTGGCATTGCTTGTTTGGTTTGAATTTCTAGTTGTGTGTGTTTCGTTGGGTGTGTGTCAGGTCTTAGTGATGGAAGGACATTCTCGATTTATAATTGAAGTCTCGGTGGAGGGCCTGGTGAGTTTTGGTGCGGACACACCCATTTCTTTGGGTGCCAAAACATGCCAAACGACCTTTAGGGAGGTTTCAGACCAGCGTCTTAAAAGGAATATCAATAACATTGATCCTATGTTGGTTGTGGCAGTGAAAATGGTGTTGGGCTCCGGGAACTTAGGCAGAAGTGAGTTTGGAAGGGATAACATGAATATCTCTTCCAAGTTCTTGGCGTCCCTCTTGGATAATCATGTGTTGAAGGCAGAGGCTAAAGTGTTGCTAGAAAAATTCTATCCAAAAGACTTGCTTGTGGGTGTGGACAAGGTGTTGAAGGTTGCCATTGTGGGTAAGGGTATTCCCTGCCCTGGTGATTTGGTGTTGTTGAAGAATTTAAACAAGGCGGTGAAGATTTACCCCTTTTTGCTTGATTTGAAAGGTCCAACTCTATTGAGGCATTGCATGATAGTGCTCGTCGTTGTGGAGTTTATCAAAAAAAAAAATTGGTCTCATGGCAGTGTAGGACATCGACTGGATAGTGTATTTTTAAGCCTTTGCTAAGCCCAACAGTTTTAAGTGAGTACTGGTTTTGTTTGGAAGTCTAGATTTTTGTAATTTTGTAATGGTGGGGTTTTTTTTGTTATCTACGTATGTTAATATTGGTGTCTAGGTGGTGGTTTCTTGTATTGGTGAGAGATGGTAGTCAAGTTTGCTTTGGGCCTTTGTCTAAGGTTTTTATGAATTACTTGCAGAGAATTTTGTGTTGGTATTTTGGAGGGTTGGAAGCAAATATTATTGTAATGTTTTATGGTGGGCGATCTCATGCTGAAACTAAATTTTGTATTTATCTTTTTAATATTAATAAAATATAGCTCTTACATATCAAAATAAAATAAAAATTATATCCCAAGTCAATCAAGTATGTCTACATTCGATATAAAAATGAATACAAACGAGTAAACATTCACACACAAAAATAATATTATATATATACACACACACACACACTCCTCTACTAAGTTTTTACGTTTATGTGTGTATTTGTATATATATACAAACATATATATTATATAGCAACATGTTAGAAAAATGATCCATTCAATATGTGAATGATTATAGCCTACATGACTATATTCACACTAGCATCATACTAAAAATTTATATACATATATGCATATCTATACATATGTCACCATACTCGTATGGACATCCCATATATCCATCGTACGCATATGCCGACATATACATATATATGCATGTATGCATATATCCCAAATACTCATTCAACCATACAATCAAGCACAATAACATAAGGAAGGACTCACAAGTTCCAAATAGATAAACATCACCCAAGCATGCATTCAACAATAATCAAGACCCTTACTAATGCAGACACATCAAACTAAGGATGACTTTTTCATATTTGTTGATGTTATGATAGCAGTTATCATTTCTATGTTTTATGCAAATGATTTGGCATTAAAATTCAATCAAACACAAGCATAAACATTCAAAAATCAGAACTCGGTGACTTTGCATGCCAAGTGTTTGACAAAATGTCAAACAACCCAAACTCAAAAATCACCTTAGAAAATATTTAAAAAATCAAAATTTTAAATGTTTTTTTTAAACCAAGTAGCTCCCTGTCCACGAGGGATGGCTAGTCGTCCCTAGTATGATGAGGGACATTTCCAACGTCCCCCATCTATACTAAGGATGGGGAAATTTCCCTAAAGGGTAGGGGATGTTTCCTCCCATTTCTTGCTAGTTGGGTTGTTTTAGGGACGACTGGGGGACACCCCCTTTGTGCCCACCATCTCGGAGATGACAGGGGACGGGGATAGTGGGTTTTGCGGTAGGGGCACTTCCTCATGTAACATAGCTTTCAACCCTTAGGTGGTTCAACCCTATTAGGGGATCTATTGTTTCCTTTATGACATAAAATGATAAATATGACTAAAATGCACTTTGGGGAGATGATAATAAAATTCTTAATGAACTCAATTGTGTAATGCAAAACTTGAAATGTTGAAATAAAGGATAGCTCAAATAGAAACTACAATGTTCGAGAAGATCTAAGAAGGGTAAATTGATGTGTACCTATCACCAAAAATGGTTGTTGAGTGTCCTGTTGGGATAGATTCACCCTAGGGTGAATGAGTCTCTGTACAAGGATCCAAAATCTTATTCTAGTCTCAGATATACACTCTTGATTCCACCAGATTCCACTATCAGAAAGCTGGAAATAAGTTCTACAAGTGAGTTTTTGTGGATTGACAACTTTGAAAACTTTGCAAAATTGCACTTTTGATCAATCTTCAATTCTTCTTCACCTAAAAATCTGCACACACAAAGAGAGGTAAAATTGTTTTTTTTGGGGTGAATAGGGGTTTGCCTTGGTCAAACCCTAATTTGTTAATTAAACCTTGATAATGAAAGATAATGAAAAATGACAAGGATTGATGAATGAAAAAATCTGTCACAACTCACCAAACCCTTAATGGCTACCCTTATAGGATTGAAGTCCAACACATCTCTAGAAGGATTGGATCTTGCTTGAGTTGGCTTGAATGATTGCTTGATTTGACGCTTGAATGCTTGAAACCTACATCACAATGTTAGCTCCAAAATATAATATGAACACACATAACTTTGACATGATGATATGATCTTGATTTTTTGTTGTAGATGCTTGATAAATATGCTCTTAAATGCTTTTGACAATAATATTTTCTCATATGATCTCTTGATTATGCATGTTAAGCTTGAATTGATAAAATAACCTTGTGTTTATAGGTGTTTATCTAATTTCCCAAAAAATAGATTCCATAAGCCAACATTTGGAACTTGAATTTGAATCATTAAAATTCCAACAAAAACATACTAAAAATTTATTCTTGGAACTTAAGGAGGGCCCATTCACCCTTGGGTGAATGGGTCCTGGGACCTAAATCTAGGACACAATTTCCAAGGTGTTTAAAATAATGTTAGCATTTGTTTAATTTGGTTTCCATTTTAGAAAATGAGAATAATAAGGCTTAGGAATGCATAATTTAGGTCATTAGAAGTTTAATTAAGTCCAATTAATTAAGGGACCTAAACATAGTGTGAAAATGTAAAGGGGTACATTTTTCTACACTACATTTAGCCCCCACTTTCGTGAAAATATGAGCCCTACACTCAAGCTCACACTAAAGTAGAAAAATAAGTCAAGAGAGGTCTAATTGTACAAGGATCAAGGAGGATGATCAAGCCCCTAGGATCAAATATCCCATAGAAAACCAACAAAGGCACAAAGAGACATGTGAATGCGGCAACAACACAAGATACAACATCATATACTATCAAAATTAATGCAAAGAAAAGACAAACTAGCAAGTTGTGTTATGCAAAGTCCATCAAACATGCTCTCATGGCACCATAGGCAAGCAAGTTGTGTTATGAAAGGTGGCCATAAGAAACACGTTGACAAGTGTAGTCTAATATACACTCAATGAGCCTAAACAACCGAGAAACACACGCTAGGTCTACAAGATGTGAATCCAAAAAAAAAGTGGTGATGGGAAAGTCATGCCAGGTCTACAAGCTCCCATACATCAACCATATGAAAATTTATACTCCCTGATAACTTTGATAAGGTGCCACACAAAAAATCACAAGGCTAGCAAGCTACATTATGGTAGACACTCATGAAACAAAGGCACCACCAAGCAAGTTGTGTTATGCTTAGTGGCCAAAAGTTTTGGTTTAAGATAGTTAAATGGGTTTTTCTCAATTAACGAAAGGTATCACTTTAGGGAACATCACACTCGATATCACTATCAAGAGAGGACTAGTCAAGAGATAAAAGATTCACACCTTAGGGAATGCAAGCCATAGCATTACCACTAAGAGGAATGTCATATGCCAAGAGAGGTCACACTCTTAAAGGACATCATTACCAATGTCACCAACAAGAAGACACATCATGTGAAATAATAAGACCACACTTTGAACAAGAGGTCACAAATATTCAAGCAAGCAACAAGTGGGAGGCATAATGCCCCCCACTTTAAAGAAATTCCTAAACACCATGTTGTGAGAAATTACTTTGAAGTAGAATACGATAAAATCCAATAGATGAAAGAGACATGAGAGCTTATTTGGAAATCCCTATGCCAAACATATGTTTCCAAATAAAGCTATATCATGTATTGGAGGTTTCTCCCATATGCAATCCTAAGATAACACATAAGGGATCCATGGATTTGGGGTCAACATATGTCTTTTCTTTAGTGATATAATCAAGCTCATAATCGTCATCATTCCCCAAATAACTTGTGGAACAACGAGCACAAAAGAAGAATGAAACATAGAGAGAAAATATAAAGGATAAGCCTTTTGGGTCAACATGGAAGAGACCTAAATGTCTTGACGTTTTGCATCATCCCCAAAAGGAAACACAAGACAAATGAAAAATGAAATAGTTATGACAGATAGAAGAATGAAGATACAAATAGAATAATGTCACAACATATTCACTTCCTTTGAATCATTGCACCAATCGAGTGACAAGGGCCATCCAAAGTAGGATCACAAAAATAAAAACATGCCAAGAAACACAGTACATGGGATCACATTACACACATTCAATCACACAAAGAACAAGAGAAAAAAAGACATAAAGATAGTATGACACATGCAATCCAAACTCTAACAAGTCATCCACATCCCAATCTTGTTCACCATATACGAAAGGTAGATGAGTAGGCAAAGGGGAAACAACGAGTGTCGTACTAGGACAAGGTTATCTAACCCCTTGCCCCCCAAATGTAGGAAACATATGAGCCAAGATAGGTGATGAGAATGTGATCTTGCAATATAGAAATAATTAGCATGAAATGTAATACATGTAATAATGAGTATGCTATGATTCTACAACTATTGCATAGCAAGGAGCAACGTGCATGCATGCTAGCTATATGGATCAATAATTTCATATACATCTAAATTTATCTATAAAGCATGACATTCATCAGTAAGATGCCCAAGAGTTCTATGATATGCACATTAAGACATGTTTGTACTCTTTCCTTTCTTGTTTTTTTGAATTTGTGGTAGTGTAATAAGTCTTTGGTCAAGAAGGGCCTATAAAGCTTGTTTGGCTTGGTTATAGCATGGAGAAATGGTAGCTTCTCAAGTTTATAAGGTTTGTATTTCCTACTTGATTGGGAAAATTTTTGAGGTGGAGGTGGAGGATCTAAGGTTGCTTGATCATGCTCATGAGGCCTTAATTGGTGTTGTGAAACAATCTTGTGAAAGGGAATACCTTTCCCATTAGGAGAGGTAGCAAGAGGAGGAGATCCTTGATATCCTAGTCCCATGGCATCTTTTGATGTTTGTTGTTCTAAACATTGATTGATTTTGTGTTCATTAGTTATGTCTCATCCTTGTTTGCTTAATATTTTGAAGCCTTGACCATAAATATCTTCTAAGTTGATGGGTGTATTAGTAACTCGATGAGCATAAGATAGAAGAGTATCACTATTATCCTTCTTAACAAGGTTTGTCATTATTGATGGTTGAGGCTTGTTTTGAGTTTCAATTTTAGGATTCAAAAGGTTGAACATATCATGTGATGGAATGATATGAGGTATTTGCATGGATGGATGAAAGGATGCATTGTTTTCAAGGTTGCGTAGGGAGTCTTGTATGAATTGTTGTATGCTATCTTCATCTTGACCTAAGATGTCCACCTCAAGGGGACATTCATAGGAGGTGAAGATTCATGAGGGACATTGTGTAATATAATAATTTTATAATCACATTGAACACCCCATTTTCCTTTTATGTTTAAATTAAAAGTCATGTCCTACAAAATAATTTTTTTTTTAATCCTTACGACGCTTCACAAGACTCTCCTTAAGCTCAAACGTACACCAAAAAAGGTAAAAATTGAACATGATTTTAATCTCTTGCAATGGTTTCTAGTTTTGATTGTAGATAATTTTTGCATCAACGCTTCTCGGATCACACCGTGATCATCATCCGGTGATTTTAATTTTTTTTGGTGATGCAAGATTGTTGGTGGGATCGTGTGCTCCTACATCATATTAAGATGAATAAATTTTACCAAGAACTATGTTGTTGTAGACAAGGTTGCATTGTATCACTCTTGGTCCTTGATTGAGTTACATCATGCATATATGCCCTCTATTTTAGCCCACCCATTGTTGATGTAACTTTGAATATCACTACACCTTGGCCTATGGTTTTTTTTTTTGTTAACTACAAGGCTACCCCCATGACCTAGCCCAGCACCCACCTTGTCTTACCTTAGACTTAATTTTTTTTCCAAGTTGGGGATGGGAAGGGGCGAGTTGGGGTGAGACTAATCCCCTATGGATCTGTTACCTGATTTTGCTTCCAACTAAATCAAGTAGATTGATGATTATGTTTGCATTTAAACGATAAAAGGTACATATCATTTTCTGTTAAGTTTCATCCATGTGCATAAAAGAGATTATCAAAAAATTGCATTATTACAGCTATGCAAATGCATACAATAGAAAAGAGAGACATAATTTATTACAAATGTAGTCTTTATTGATGATCATAAGTGTATAGCGTCCCTCAAAAGCCAAGGGACTACCTATTTTAATGCATATAAAGAAAAAATTATACATTTTAGATAAAAGGAAATGCATATGTAAAGAAGGGGGACTCGTCATTGCCTAAATTATGAATCCCAGTTGAGTTGCCTTGCATTAGCTTTGGTCCTCCTACCCATCTAGCTTCCAGTTGCTACTTGTCCCCTACTGCTCCAAGGTTTCCTGCATTTGTGAGAAGAGAGTTGGTTAGAGCAATGAAGAATCACCAATCAATACATAGGAAAACATCCATAAACATATAATCTAATCCTTATAAACATTTAAATAGCTAGCATATCATAGATGTCTAGGAAAACAAGAGTTATCAAACACATTTATCATATGAATTGTTTTATCTAACATGTTTGCTCATTGTGTAGGTATAAGTTAAATCTTTGTTGTTTTGTTTCATTTGGTTACAACATGTGGAGTCAAATGTGGCTCCCAAAAGGGTTGAGCCCAACATGCTGCCCTCTTGTGTTTTAAGAGGGGTAGGAATACTGTAAGCAAAATTGAGCAACTTGATCAAATTGATGATAAACCTATTCTTGATGCATTAAATTAATATGGAATCATACCATTTGATCAACTTTCATTAACAAATTCAAAAGATGCAACAAAAACTGTGTGAATTATCAAGAAATATTACTCTTCATCTTTTCACAATGAACCAAATAGTAGGCTACCATCATGTTGATCAAAGGGGCATTCATTTCTTCTTGGATATATTAATCTATTGGATATGTCTTTCAATATTCTCAATGAACCCATTTCAGTCAAGAAAAACATGATGTGATGACAGTTTGTGAGAGGAACGTAATTATGCACAACAAGTGTGATGGCAACCAGAAGCTAGGGGAGTTCTTTCTTCTTTCAACAAGTATTGTAGCTCTTTTGGAGTTATTTGAGGTGAAGGATAGCATTGTAACTTAGATTTGCAGACTTATGCAGCAGTGTAACACCTTTTGATCAATAAGTTAATCTATTTTACCTTCTCATTTTGCTATTTTATTGTGAAAGCTTTAAAAATGGTTGATGAACTTTAAAAATGGTTGATGAAATCTTATGGTGGAACTATTTTCCCTTTGATTTTATCTTGTTTTTCTTTTCCTTTATGCAGTTAATATGAACTTGCAGGTCATAACATGTGTTGAGTTAGTTCAGGAAAGAGTATATGTTATGAAGATATTTTTTACTTCCTTCTAGATGTTGTCCTTGACATTTTTAGCCTAGTTATGAAGCACTGATGCAAAGACATATAAAGTTTTGAGTTGTGTAAGCCACTGTTAAGTTGTTGATCATTCCTATGTGTAAAAGTAGTTTAGTTGTGTAAGTTTGAAGAAAACACATTAGGTGCATCACCATAGGGGTTTATTTTTCTATTCATGTTTCTTTCTCCCCTTTTCCCAACAAGGAATAGTTTAGGTGACACCATTTAGGAGCTAGCCTTATCTGGAGGTCCACTCCAAGTTTAGGTGACCCAAAGCCTAGGAGTATTCCCATGTTGCTCCAAATTCTAAATTTTGCGACTCAGCAGGGGTGTAGATTTGTGAGTATAACAGTTTTAGCATGCTCAGTGGGACTATGAACTAATTCTCAGTCTATTTTATATGTTTTGTTACTATTTTTTGGTGTGTACAATAGTTGATTACTGACTTTTGAGGTGTTTCAAATACTTACCTAGCGACTCTGAGAGGTTTTTATTGGTTTCAATAGTTCAAGTGTTGGTATGTTCCAAAGCAAATCTATTTTTTACTTACTTTTTAGCTCTTTGAATGTTTTAGAATGTCAAACTTTCATAGAAACATGGCTTACCATTCTCTGTTCCATGAAAGTGCTCCCCATGTATCTTCCTACCAGCCATACCAAGCAACATATATTGTTGGATTTGAACCAAATAACCCACCAACAACAAGTTATCAACATTCTCATCATGCTTACCACCCACCCACCCATGGTCAAGCTTCTTGGTAGCCTGCTCATGCCTATAGTGAACCTTATGAAACCCATTATGCTCTGAATCAAACATGCAACCTTCCTAGTTAGTCCCAAAATGATACTAATTTGGCTAGCACTAAGAGTTGGTTGTTGGATTTCCAAAGGAAAATTTCAGAAATAGATAGAGAAACACAACATATCATGCAGCAAGAGGAGTTGTCTTATCAAATTTCCTGTTATCAGCAGGAGTTAGAAGATAGAAGGGTGTATGAGGAAGAATGCTTGAACATGCAACTTGCATCCAAGGAGGAGAAAATAAGGAAATTGGTAGATCAAGTTCAAGAGCCTAAGTTCCAAAACCCTTCTCCTCTTCGTAATTTCATACAAATCTATCCTATAAGTCAAGCTGATCCTTCCAATGAACCTACCAATGAGCCTTCTACCCTTAAGATTCCAAGTTGGAAAGGGCCATCTTTTTTGCCCTGTGAGGTTCCTCCTCCTATCATCAACAAGAAAATGGAACCATGCTCTAACATATAGAAAGTAAAAGAAGAGCAGACCCTTGACCAACACAACTCACTCAACAAGGAGGAGCCTCAAAAATTTTCTTTCCCAAGTTTTAGGAGACCTCCTTCTATTCAAGAACCCATTATTGAACGAGTACATCCTCGTGAAGAACCCATTAAGGAGGCTCAAACAACCCCTTATGTTCTAGAACAACCTAAAAAAGAGGTGCTTGTAGAGGAAGAAACAAATCTTTTAGCTAGTGTTATGTTTGAACAAGAACTTGAAAATGATAAATCAGATGTGATAATAGAGGTAAATGAGGTTGCAAATGAAGAGTAGTAGGATATAGATCAACAAATAATTGATGGTTCTCATATTCTAACTGATTTATTTGATGAATTGCCATTGTTTGTGAATAAAGAAGAGAGTGAAATTCAAATCACAACCACATCAAATTCAGTACACCAAGAAGAGGCTCAAAACTTTGATGTTTTGACATCTCAGTTGATTTGTAATAAGGTAAAAATCAGTCTTCCTTCACTAAAAATTAAAAATGAGGATGAAGATGACCTTTTTTGGGATGATCTAGAGTCATTTGTTTCAAATTTAGAGGTCAAAAATTCATCTTTTGAAGAGCAAAAGGTGGCACAATAGGTAGTTGAAGTAGAAAAAGATTTTCAAGTTTAGATTTTTGTTGGTTTATTTGATGAACTTCAAGGATTTGTAGGTGAAGATGAGAAATGCTTGATTGAACTAACATCAATGCCCAATTTTGAGCAACAAAGTGATGAGATAATGATAGATTTTTTTGTTGAAATTCCTAGTTTTGTTGATAATGATGGAGACACTAGGCTTGTAATAACACCATTATCAAGTTTTGGACAAGAAGAAGATGAAATTCACTTTGATAGGTGTTGGTTTGTCAAGAAGAAAATGAGGAAAACCTTGTCTCAAAAGGTAAGGAGGTTGGTGTGCACAAGCATGTTGGTCAAATGGAACAAAATGTGAAGCAAGACATTGTTTTCAGAGGTATAAGTCTTGAGAACTGTCATGAAGTTGAAGTATGACCTATTTTGCATGAGATGACTAATTATGAGCTAGATGAAGATATGTTCTCAAGCTTAGTAGAGGAATTTTGCTCAAAGCTTGATACCAAGCCATCACTGACTGAATCTAAAGAGTGTGAGCAACATAACCAAATAGATAGAGCAATCATGTTTCCATTTGATTCACATGAAATAGCTCTTCTCAACTAGAAAAATGAATTTGAAGAAGCATCTAATAAAGGTGAAGCCAACATGAAGTGTTCTAACTTTGTCATCACAAGGGGATGTCCTATCAGGTACTTATCTAGAATTGAAGCTAGCAAAGTGATACCATTCATGTTTGCACCCAAGCATGAGTTTCCATTAGAAGATGAATCTAAACATGAAGTTGCAACAAGAGATGAATGGATGTTGCTCACTTGTCCATTTCAAAACCAAAACAATAGTGTGTGTGCACAACAAGGAGAAATGGGTAAGTTTACCTATATTCTTCAAGAGGTTTTGCAACTTTTTATTGGGTTTGTATATGTCCTTCATCTTCTCTTGGTTGTCTATAACCATTTGAAACATTGCATGTTACTGAAAAGGAGGGGAAGCTATTTTAGTGAGCCTATTAATGGTTTCATCTAATCAAGTCTCATGGTTGGTTAGTTTAGAGTAGGTTAGAATAAGTTTTAGTTTAGTTGTAGTTTTCATTTCCCTAAGTGTTGTTTTGCATAGTTAGTTTTCTTTGAGTGTTATGGTGTGTTGGAATAAGTTTCAAGGTGTCATACACTAATTTGATGAGTTACAATAACATACAAGACTGTTTTCAAGTTGTGTTATCTTTTAGGTGACTCAATACCCAATGGATAAGCTCTAGGCAATTGGTCAAGATGTTTAGCAAGCAAACATATAGCAGATGTCACCAAAAATGTTACCTAATTTGCTTCTAGCTAAATTAGGTAGACTTATGATTGTGTTTGCATTTAAACGATAAAAGGTACATATCATTTTCTGCTAAGTTTCATCCATGTGCATAAAAGATATTATCAAAATATTGCATTACTATAGTTATGAAAATGTACACAATAGAAAAGAGAGTCAACATTTATTGCAAATGTAGTCTTTATTGATGATCATAAGTGTATAGTGTCCCACACAAGTGGAGGGATTGACTATTTTAATGCATATAAAGAAAAAACTATACATTTATAGATAAAAGGAAATGCATGTGTAAAGAAGGGGGACTCATCCTTGCCTAAATGAAAAATCATGGTTGTGTTGCCTTGCATCAACTCTAGTCCTCCTATCCATCTAGCTTCCAGTTGCTGCTTGCCCCCTATTGCTCCAAGGTTTCCTGCATTTGTGAGAAGAGAGTTGGTTAGAGAAATGAAGAATCACCAATCAATACATAGGAAAACATCCATAAACATATAATCTGATCCTTATAAACATTAAAATAGCTAGCATATCATAGATGTCCAAGAAAACAAGAGAGTTATCAAACAAATCTATCATATGCTCTATTTTATCTAACATGTTTTCTCATTGTGCAGGTATAGGTTAAATATTTTTTGTTGTTTTGTTTCATCTGTTTACAACATGTGGAGTAAAATGTGGCTCCCACAAGGGTTGATCCCAACATGCTACCCTCTTGTGTTTTACGAGGGGTAGGAATGTAAGCAAAATTGAGAAACTTGATCAAATTGATGATAAACCTATTCTTGATGCATTAAATCAATATGGAATCATACCATTTCATCAACTTTCATTATCAGATTCAAAAGACGCAACAAAATCTATGTGAATCATCAAGAAATATTACTCTTCATCTTTTCACAATGAACTGAACAGTAGGCTGCCATCATGTTGATCAAAGGGGCATTCATTTCTTCTTGGAAATATCACTCTATTGGATATGTCTTTCAATATTCTTGATGAACCCATCTTAGTCAAGAAAAACATGATGTGATGACAGTCTATGAGAGGAAAGTAATTATGCACAACAAGTGTGATGGCAACCAGAAGCTAGGGGAGTTCTTTCTTCTTTCAACAAGTATTGTAGCTCTTTTGGAGTTCTTTTGAGGTGAAGGATAGCATTGTAACTCAGGATTTGTAGATTCTATGCAATAGTGTAACACATTTTTATCAATAAGTTAATCTATTTTTACCTTCTCATTTTCATATTTTTATTATGAAAACTTTAAAAAATGGTTGATGAAATCTTTTATGGTGGTGGAACTATTTTCCCTTTGATTTTTTCTTGTTTTTCTTTTCCTTTATGCAGTTCATATGAACTTGTAGGTCATAACATGTGTTGAGTTAGTTCAGGAAAGAGTCTAAGTTTTGAAGATATTTTTTACTTCCTTCTAGATGTTGTCCTTGACATTTTTAGCCTAGTTATGAAGCATTGATGCAAAGACATATGAAGTTTTGAGTTGTGTAAGCCACTATTAAGTTGTCGATCATTCCTATGTGTAAAATTAGTTGTGTAAGTTTGAAGAAAACACATTAGGTGCATCACCATAGGGGTTTAGTTTTCTTTTCATGTTTCTTTCTCCCCTTTTCCCAACAAGGAATAGTTTAGGTGACACCATTTAGGAGCCAACCTTATCTAGAGGTCCGCTCCAAGTTTAGGTGACCCATAGCTTAGGAGTGTTCCCATGTTGCTCCAAATTGCAAAGTTCTACAACTTAGTAGGGGTGCAAATTTGTGAGTATAATAGGATGCACACAATCACCTGCAAGCAACATGGATTGGGCGAATCTAGGCCTCAAAGTTGAACCCAAGACCTGGGGGAGTATACCCAAGACTTAAGCCACACATGCTACCCGTGCACACTATGATATTTAATAAGAGTGAAAATAGTTGAAATCATCAACTAACCTATTGTTAATAGGAATCATGCTAAAAAACACATTGAGGCTTGCTTTTGAGGTGAGAAGTGATAATGTAGACTTTTTTGAATTACAAGTCAATCCCCTATAAAGTTGATTTGTAATTTTATGAATTTTCCACTTAAATAATGTAGATGTAAATGTATTAATGAACTAGAGTATTAATGTATAGATAATGCTTCAATGTGCTTATGAATCAAATTTTTCTAACCTAGAATTCCTTCCAACTAAATGATAATGACCTAGGGTTATTATAAATGCATATACTTACGTAGTTATGCAATTTGAGATTGAGATTTTTGGCACACAAGTTGACATGACACTATCTATATTTCAAAAGGATCAAGTTGGGAGTGGAAAATTAGAGTTTTAATGACTTTGGATTGGATTGTATCACTGAAAATGCCACTCAATGTAGCCTAGTCTAGGATAGCAAGGGACCTATAAATGTGGAGCAACCTTGAATAAGACAATGTGTAAGGCATACATAGGGGAGAAGAGGTGATAGAGAGGAATGTGAGTCATCACATACGCCCTCTACGAGGAACATCAAAGACCTGAGTTTTGTGGTATGTTTATATAGCTAAACATCGTGTGAAATAGATAGATTCCAGTCATAACGAAAAAGTGAGAGGAAAGAACATGGAACCACGCCACGGGTCAGCATCTCAAGTCACATACCAAATTGATTTATATTAGACGATGTTGTGAAATATTGACCTAGACTTCCATTGCATTTTCCACATGTCCATTTTTTAAGTTTTTATAAGTTCTGATTGGTTGTTGAAATATTCTCATTATTTGGGTCTAGTCATATGGATTTAACTTTTTTATAAAAAAAATTCATAGATTAAAATTTTATTTATTTAATGTATCTTCTATGATAATAAAGTAAAAAATATGGATTGTATTACAATTTTGTGTGTGTAGTACATAAATATATTGTATTTTGTTTTTTAGATGTTTGTGTTGCATGTAAAAGATTTGTTTTATACAATAATTTGATTGAAGTCGAACAAGTGTGGTGGGCAAGAAAGGTACTAGCATGATCAACTTAGGATCTGGTTTGAAAGAGGAAGCCCATCATTAATTGTTCCAAATTCCAATATAGATCCAATTCACCAAATTTTCATTGAGTTTTACTTCCTATTTCTAATTAAATTATAGTCCACCATACAATGATCCTTATGCTTGGGAGAGTGATGTGTGTCTTGTAATTGATTTGATGACTAAAAAATCCCCGTATCTCATATCATAGAAAATAAACTTCATATTATAATATAATTTAGATCTAATTTAAGGTACTAATCAAATAATGAATTAGAGAGATGTATGTTAACAAACTAACAATGAATAGTTGAAGAAGGATAAGGGGTGTTAGTTGTTTTCAACAATATTGTCTTTTGAGGTTGGTTTGTTGATGCTTTGTGTCGAATAATTAGAATTAACACATTAAGTGTGAAGAAATTCTACCAAGAATTATGTTGTTGTAGACAAGGTTGCATTTTGTCACTTGGTTCTAGATTGAGTTACATTGTGCATATTTGTTTGCCTATTGTAGCCCAATATGTCATAACCTATTAATATCATTGCACCTTGGCCTATTCTTAATAGATGTCATATTAAAATGCACACTAGGGCTTGATTTTAAGGTGACAAGTGACAAGTAATGTTGATGTGTAATTTTGTGAATTTTCCACATAAATAATGTTACACCCCAATTGTGTAATTTCTATTTACTATTGATATGCTAGGTAAAATGTGAATGTAATTTGTATTTGGATGGTGAATAAAATGTGCTTGCACTTTGTTGTCAATGCATTATGAATGAACGCTATTTCATTTAATGTTATATGAAGAAAGGCATATATGTAAAATGGAAGGTTATTGAATTAATATTCTAACTATGAGATGCATTACATGTAATGCATATTTTGTTGAATAGTTGACTACCTTGGGAATATTTTGAGAATGTGGATGCAGGTATATGTTCATTCCTCCAAGCGGAGGGGAACTATCACTCAAAAGAAGATCTTGGTCGAGTAACTAGTAACATAACCTATCTGAGCTTACACACACGATGAAATAATTGGAGTCGAGGTTGTGCAGGAACTCAAATATGATTTTATTTGCATTATATAAAGTTTGAATATATTGCATTATAGGTCTAATATAAGTCTGATTTGATTACAACAACTAACATTTTCTTCAAAATCTAATTTATATTGATTCCCAATGAAATAAAAACATACCTGGATCATTGGCTACAATAATAAGTTTAATGACATTTATTATGTTGGTATACTACTACTCTCGCGATTTATTTGTATATTGATATTATTGTTATCAATTATTAATTTGACATATCTCTCTCTTTCCCTCTCTCTCTCTCTATGATATATTAATAAATTTTGAAAAAATCATATATAATATATATATATGTATTTTGTATGTCACTATTCCCTATTGTGCCCTAAAAATGGCCCCCAATGAAACGTCCCAAAAATGCATCCCCTATCGTCCCCCCATCCCCGTCCTCGAAACGTCGTGGAACATAGGTTGAAAGTCAATCTTACCTTTGGAAGATATCTTTTCCTAATGAAATTAGAAGAAAAATAGGGACATCACCTTCCTTCTAGGTTCCAACCTTCCACCACACCTATTTTTCTACATTTTATTGGCCAACACCTTATTCATAATTGCATGATTGATTCAGGTGCAAGTAGTTCTGTGATGCCCAAATGAATAGTTGAGAAGCTTAGTTTATCATATAAGCCTCTTGCCAAAGGGGTAGTACAATTGGATGGGACAGTCATCAATACCATTGAATTCATTAATAATATTAGCCTCACATTGCATGCTTGTTCAAATTTTTCCATACCTCAAGAAATTTATGTCATAGATCTACCACCGTACTTTGCTAATGTCTTTCCAAAGACTTCACTACGAAGTTAGGTGGTTATCTATCTGTTTATAGGTCACACATATTTTTTAGAACAAGGTATGGAACCAAGGTAATAGTCAAATCGGAGCCATTTTCTAAATACCATATAGATCCTTATGTTCCTAGTGTTGTGAATGCAAATTCTACCATTCATGAGCAAGAGGAACAACCTGTTGTCAAAGAGCCTAACATTCCAATAGAAGGCATTGTTGATTTTTTTTTTGATGAGTGGGTAGCTAAGAATTTTCAAGTTGATCCATTCAAACATATGGAAGAAGCAAGGTTGGCTATCTATTTGATTCATGAGCAAGATGTTGTTGTCCCTAACTTGGTAAAATATGAGAAACAATAGTGTGAACAATAGTTGAATGAGTTATGGCATCTCTATTTTGATGGGTCAAGGAGTAGGAATGGTGTCAATGGAGGAGAAATGCTTATTTCTCCTACAGGTGAGAGATATTACTTAGCTTTTAGGTTTACTTTCAATTGCACTAATAATACAAAAAAGTATGAAGAACTTGTTCATGGTTTGGAATGGGTACAAAAGAGAAAAATTAATGTTTGCGAGTATTTGGTGATAGTGAACTCATAGTGAATCAGGTAAGAGGTTTGAATGTCTCAAAAAATGACTTGCTCAAGTCTTATAGGCATAGAATTTTGGATATTATTGAGGAATTTGATGCTTTTAAGTTGTTGTGCATAACTAGAAATGAGAACAAACACACTAATAGGTTGGCTGCCATAGGAGCACAATATGATATTCCAAATGATCTCAAAAATAGTAAAGTGCAGCAGTATGTCAAAGTGGTGGTAAGACCTTCAATTTGAAATAATCAAACACATTGGCAAGTGATTGATAGTGATACACAAATTACTAATTTCTTTATTGAAGAGGCTAAGTTTTCAGCTACTAACCAAGACAAATTGTAGCAGTAGTATGGTGAGAAAATTATACATCTGAAAACAAACAAGTTACTAAAAGGTTTGGTCTCACTAGAATCATTTTTTCAGTTTTGATGATCAAATGAAAAAGCATAAGGTGAGAATTAGAATCAAAGAAGAACACTATGAACATGTAAGAATATTCAAAGACAAGCTTTTAAATTTGGGAAAAGTATGTATAGCTAAAGAAAAGGTTGCTTTTATTCAGTTATGTCAGGAATATAATGATATTTTTGCATGGAATTATAGTGATTTGAAGGGGTTTGACCCCAAGCTTTCCCAACACACTATTGAGCTTGAAGCTAATGTTGAACCTGTAAGACAAAACAAAGGCCATTGAACCCAAAATTAGAGCCACTCATGAAAATGGAGTTGAGCAAATTGATAAAGGGCAACATTATCTTTCCTATCAAACATACCTCTTGGGTTTCTAATCTAATTCTTGTTAGGAAGAAGAATAGAGAAATAAGACTATGTGTTGATTTCGGGGACCTAAAGAGAGCATCTCTCAAAGATCACTACTTGGTGCCTTCTATGGGGAAAATCTTATAGGTTGTATCAGGTTCTGAGAGGTTTTCATTGTTAAATGGTTTTTCTGGTTATAATCAAGTTTTAGTAAAAGAGGAAGGCTAGTGTAAAACTGCTTTCACTACCAAATGGGGTATGATGGCATACAAAAGGATGCCTTTTGGGTTGTTCAATATTGGAGAAACCTTCCAAAGGGAACTAGATATGGATTTTCAAGGGTTGATTAACAAGTTTGTGTTGATTTATCTTGATGATATCACTATTTTTCCAAGGATGCTAATGAACATTTTGTTCTTCTTAGAAAAGTATCTGACAAGTTTAGAGAATATGGTGTCTCACTCAACCCAAAGAAAAGTATTTTTTTTGTTCATGAAGGTAAACTTCTTGGTCATATAGTGTCAAAATAAGGAATCACCATTGATCCTGAAAGGATAAGTTCCATATTAGCTTTTCCTTTGCCAAATCATAGGAAAGGTTTGCAAAGTTTTCTTGGTAGGATCAATTTTGTGAGAAGATTTATACCTGATATAGCTTATCTTTTGAAGCCATTAATAGCCATGTTGAAGAAGAATGTTTGTTTCAACTAGTCAAAAGAAGGAAAGAGAAGTTTTGAGAATATCAAGGAAGCCTTAACATCTATACCTACACTTATTAATCATGATTTCTCAAAGTATTTCATACTATATGCTTTTGGAAGCATGGATATAATCTCAGCTATGCTAGTGCAACAAAACGAAGAAGGTTTGGAGTAACCAATCGCTTTCTTCAACCAAGGATTGGAATAATATGAAGAAAGGTATTCTTTTGTTGAAAAACATGTTTTAGCTATGATTAGAAGTCTTAAAAGTTTAGACACTTGGTTTCAAATAACAAAATAAATTTGATGGTTGCTCACCCAAGTGTTAAAGAATTTTTTCTAAACAAAGATCTAAATGATAAGAGAGTTGGTTGGATAACAAAAGTAATGGAATATGACATAGAAATTAAAGTTACCAAGTTGGTAAGAGGTAAAGGTTTATGTAAATAAATGGTTGGTAAGGGTGATCCCACAATACTAGTTTACAATTTTTGGCTAAACTAGACACTAAAACAATTTTTTCTAAATAAATATTCACTTTCGGGGACCTATAGCGGCTAAACTGTTAAGAATTT
>VDFB02149575.1:0-17071 GCA_007258455.2 Sequoia sempervirens
TTTGCATCCTTGATTGCATTTTGTAGAGCTTTAAATTCATCTTAAAATTTGTGAAAAGCATAAAAAAGCATCATACTGGGACTCATTCGCCACCTTGGGCAAGTCAATCTCTCTGCACTTTTTAAACAACATTTTTGGCATTTTTCTAGAATTTTCCTACATTTATGTTTTATGTAGTTAGATCTCTATTATAGTGAACAACATTTATGTTATTTTCATATTAGACATCTTATATTACCTTGCATTTACATTATACTCCCCTTTGTGGTACTTGTATGAGTGTTCGATGTCCCATTGATAATACTTTAGTGAGAAGAATTTCTAGACTCATGGCTTTCCATGATAACACTTTCATTGTGGACCTTGGGATCTCACCAGCTCCTACTCCTAGTATGGACAATGATACATTAGGCATTGACAATACCACTTCTCTGAATTCACCTTTCCATCCAATAAATGTTGACACCCAAAAAAATTCCCTCCCACAAGAAAAGGTCATTAATATTCATGAGGATTTTTCACATTTAGAACAAGATTTTTCACTTGAAAACATATCCTCCACTACCATACCTTCCATTGAAAATATTCATCATTTCATTGAAATTTATGATGGCTTGCAAGTGATGAAGAGAATTGTCAAGATTTACAATAAACATGCCTCTTCTAATACTCAATCCACAAACACTCATGTAAGCCAAGGAGGACCTCAAGTTCCTCCCCCTTCAACCATATCATCTATAACAACTTATACCAATTAACAATTCCACACAACTATGCAACATGTTAATTATGTGGCTACTTCTTTCTTGATTCCACCTAGGATTCCTACTTTTCTTGTGGCATTGCAAGTCCCCTCCACTAGCTTCACACCTCATAATATTCCTTTCACTTCACCTAACATCACCTACACTTCATCACCCTTTTCTCTTCTACCTCAACTCACTTACCTTGATCATGTTCTTACACAAATCCTTAACACCATTTCATCTATGCAACATCAACTTTCCACCATTAACGAAGTTAAATCCGCTCCAACCACATATCATGTCTGTAGAAGCCCCTTATCCTTACAAATCTTACTTACCTCGATGCCACAAGGGATAGATACTACATTAGAATGGTCTTCCAACTTTCCCAATCATTCCATTCATTTATTCAATGAAGTTTTGGATGCTTTCATTAGTCACTTTCAAGTTAACATGACAACTAAAGAGACAATGCCTAACCTCATGTGATGTACAAAAAACACAGATGAAAAATTAACAGATTTTATCTCATGATACAAATCCTTGTATGCTCAAATTGATGTCAAGATTCTTGATGCACATATGCAAAAGATGTTTATTGAAAACTTGCACACACACCTTTAGGATAAGCTAACAATGATGAAATTCCCTTCATTTATGCATTTATGCATTTATGCACAACCTTGTGTGAATGCCATAACTCAGTTTCAAGTCATGATTCCAAATTCACTTCTAACCAACATGAAAAACCTAAACACAATAATTAAAAGAAAAATATAACACAAAACATTCACAAAAAAAATAGAGGCTTTTTACAATTCAATTTTCCTCCTTCACAACCACAACCAACCCAACTAGCTCAAACTCAAGGGGTAGCTATTAAAACAATGGTGCCTTATAACTATGTAGACCCAAAGAGACAATTTACTCTCTTACCCAATACCCTCCATAACACAATGAACCATTTAATTCAACAATGCATGCTAACTTTGCCACCCATCTGACCGCTTGACCCAAACCAACCCTTACCACCAACTTTCAAACCTAATGCTTATTGTCATTTTTATCGCTAGAATGGACATGACGTTGAACACTGCAAGTGTGTAAAAAATTTAGTTCAAGATGTCATTAATTTAGGCCACTTGTCTATTGTGGGTGGTAATGACGAACGCAATAAGTCTATTGCACCCCCTAACCAGAACTTACAAATTCTCACCAATCTGATGCCTAAACACACTTCATTTTTCAAGGCTAGTGAATCTTCAAACACTGATGTAATGACTATTGATACACACAATGAAAAACATGATATACCTCCACCTGTTACTATAGATAGTCATCTGGATCAACTTGTGGCTATGATAGACATTATCCCTCATAAGGGCCAAACCACTAAATCTCTTGATCTTACTTTTTCTGATAACGACATACTACAAAAGCTCCTTGATGTTCTTCTCAACATAGCTGATAGAATCTATGATAAGCCCACTAAAAAGATATTAATAGGTCCCACTTGTGGGGAGAATGTGATCACAAAGGAGTTTCTAGTACTACATGAGTTATATCAAGATGATTATAATAAACCAACTGTGTGGATTAATAAACATACTAGTTTTGAATGCCCTATGATCAGATTGATCATACTCCCTTTACAGATAGGACCTAAAAATTTGGATGTAACATTTTAAATTATTCCACAATCCAACCAATTTTGTTTGCAACTAGCCACCCTTGGCTTTGCTCAATGAAAGCAGTCCCGTAAGTTGTTCACAAGTGTTTGAAGTTTCCACATGGTAATGAGATACTTACCATACACAATAGTGGCTTTAATCCCTTATCGTCTAAAGGTAACTTCTCATTAGAATCCTTTTGTCTTGAACCCATGGAACCCATCACACCTCAAAAGGACTACCTTTTCATAACTTACCAAAAATTCAAATCCAAAAAGATAGTTCAATTGTCTCTTTGTAATACATCCCTGTCTACTTCCTCACCTCTTGTCATAGATGAAACCATGACTCAACCTGAGTCTGACATTAAGCAAACCATACAACCCCATGAACAACCATCCATAGACACTTACCCATGATCATTTAAATGACCAAGTGAAAATGAAAAAACTCCTATCATGCCTCCACATATTAAACAAGTGTATAAAGTAAAAGAGAAAGTGTGTGATCCATCCTCTTTGATTTCTTCTATTCTTCCCTATATGGAAGTAGAAGACCCTATGATTCATCAATTTTCTCTTACACCACACCAACTCCAAAAAATAATTAAATGAATTTATGGTGCTAGGGAATGTGGGCATCATCGTCATCTCCTTGCTTATCAATCTCACATGGAAGAAAATAAAGAAAATCAGCCTCTACCTTTGAAAGAAGTAAAATATGACCACCCTCTTTCTCCTGGCCTACCACAAGATAGTCTAGTGCAAAAATCTCAACAAAATGAACCAATTCAACAACCTCATCTTTTGATACATCCATCCTTAGAAACCATCCTTCATCCTCCCATTGTTATTAATCTGACGATGATGATGATGTGACAACAATAAAAATACATGAAGAAGTGCATAATGATTTAAACTCTTTATTTTCATCTACAATGAGCCTAAATGATAAATCCTCTCCACCAAGTGAAGAACTTGATATGTTAGTTTGGCACTTGCAATTCTTCCTTTGGATAGTAAACCTCCCTCGTATTACACTAAACATGATTGGGAGGTAGATGACTTGTTAGATGGTTGACTTGCAGTTGCCTAACTAGCCTTTTTTATTTTCTCTTTTATTTTTCCCTTTTGTTTTCCCTTTTTTGTGTATCATGTTCCCTTGTATTGTGTGTTTGATGCTCCCTCTCTTCATGCACTTTTTCTATTTGTACCTCTATTCTCCTATATACCGTACATTATATGTTTTGTTTTTTTTTTGTGTTCTCCTTTTGCAGATGATGAAAAGCATAGAGATTCCCTATGTCTCTTATGTTCACCCAAAAGGTCCTTGTCTTTTTTTGCTTTTGTTTTGTGTTCTCCTTTTTGGGATGACAAAAAGTTGAGAGATTGCCTATGTCTCTTCCATGTTCACCCAAAAGGTACTAGTCTTTTTTCCTTTTTTATTGTGTCCACCTTGTGGGGTTGATGCAAGGCAGCGACACTGAAATTTCTACTTCATGTTGACCAAACAGTTTTTTCATTTTCTTTTTCCTTTTTTTTTTTCTTGCTTTTCTTTCCTTCTCTACTTTAAAGTAATTTCTCAAAAAATGATGTGTGGAAATTCCTTTCAAGTGTTACCATTATTTCATTTGCATTCTTGGTTCCTAGTGTAGCCTTGTCATCTATATGATGCATTTGTCACTTTTTGGATGACATTGTATGTGATTTCCTTCATAAGCATGATCTATATCAGCATATTACATTCCTCTTAGTGGTCTAATGTGATGCACTACATCCCATAAGTTGTGAATATAATATTGTTTAATTGGTCCTCCCTTGGAGACATTAGGCAGAATGTTCCCTAAGTGACAAACCTTGCATGAACTGAACAAGACTCATTCAGACATTTTACACTTAACATCTTTACATTTTTACACTTTACATTTTTTCATTTTACATTTCTGCATATTTTTCCACCTTGCATAACACAATTTGCATGCATATGGTACCTTTCTTTTTCTTTATGAAATTTTTCTTTGTGGTGCCTTGTTAAAGTTATCAGGAGGCATAACTTTAATATAGTTAAGCAGGAAGCCCAATTAGTGGCATGAATTTTCCCCATAGCCACCTTTTTGTTTGTGAGTGCATACCAACTTGCATATGTATCTTACCTTTTTGTGCTTTCTCACCCCGCGAATAGCTAGAAGTTTCATGGCCCCAAAGTGAGTACACATTCTCTTTTTCAAAAAATTAGTCTAGATCTAAACCACAACTAGTTGTATTGATGATAGAAGCTTCATTCAATTCTTTCAATTCAAAACTTGTGTGTTCCTTTGTTCTTATGCTTAGTATGCTATGGGATCTTCATCTTGGGGTCTTGATCATCCCTCTTGATTGTTGTCATTCCATTTTTCTAACATAAATGAATTTGAACCCTTGTCTTGATTTTCATGGCTACTTTAGTGTGAGTTTGAAGCAAGTTCATCCTCTCACTAAAGTGGGGGCTAAATGTGTTGTAGGAAAATGGCCCCTTGTCATTTTTATGGCAATTTAGGTCTTGTTTAATGGTGTTTGATATTTTTTCTCTGATTTTATGTTGCAACATGGCTTGAACATGCATATTTAGGTACTAAAATTCAAACAATGACATATTGTGAAGGTGTTGTGAAGTGTTGTATGATATTTCTACATTCTTCTAGACTTTATTTATTATAATTCACCTAAAATCATATTTCTTTATTCATTAAAAGTCCTATTTGAAGTGTTGTAAAGTCTTGTATCAAGATTTCATGCTTTTCTAGCATAACTGCACTATTTATCCCTTTCTTATACTTTATTTGATCCCTTTATGCCCTCATATGTCTAAATTAAGTGTATTTTTGAATGTTAACCCGACAAAAAAAATTAAATACATCTTAATTTCCAACACATATTTTAGGTCCTAAGAGGGGACCTGTATTCACCATGGGTAGCAAATGAGCTCCCCTTATCGCAAGTTCAAAATTTGAAAAATTTCCTTTTGGGTTTTTATTCATAATCACTTGATGTCAACATGTGATGAGGTATGAATGATTAACTAAAGCACAAGTGTTTATAAATATGTGATTTTCACCTCATTTTACATCTCCTCATTCATTCAAGCATTCAAACATTCTACAACATCAATTCAAGCAATATTAAAGCACTTTGGAACATCCATTTACATTACTTCAAATTTGCATTATCAAGGATTTGGTAAGTTGATAGCAATTTTATGTTATTATTTTATTATTCTCTCCCCTTTCATTGTTTCATTAAGAGTTTGATTACCAAAAGTGGGGTTTGACCAAGGCAAATGCCTATTTGCTAACCCTCAACCATTTTTCCCCTATTGCATGTGTTTGTAGATCTAGGAATACAAATTTAACAATATTTTTAGTGTTGAAGATTGATAAACAAGTCAACTAGGTGCTTCAAGTGAACTCATTCATATTTCAAGCTTGGAGAAGGTTTTTTGTATGTTTCCTACATAATCGACTTCGACAACCCAACAATTAGAAAGTTTTAAATCTGGTGTTGCAGAGTTTTCTCTGGATTTTTCTGAAATTTGGGAGAGGATTGATTCACCACCATTGGTGAATGAGTCCCACCTTAGGACATAAAATTTGAATTTTTTGCAGATTCTAGATCCCAACAGATAGAAACCAATCCAACACTTTTTCACCAGTAGGAGGACTAATTCACCACCCTGGACAAATGAGTTGCACTATGAAAATTTAGTGATTTCATTCACCATCGACAACATTCCAGATTCAACAGATATTGCCCAAGTGCACTTTTGTTTTGCTTATTTCTTTTTGTTTTGCATTATTTCTTCATTTAGTTCATTGTTTGCATATCATAGTGTATTTTTAAACATAGTTTAAATCTTAGCTTTGCATTCAAATTCACTCATATAGATCACTCAATAGCATTTAGTGTACTTAATTAAGTTTAAACATCACACACAACATAATTTGAATGAACTAGCTCGTAGTTTTGGCCCTACCTCTCTCCTTTTAGGTGAAAAACCCTAAAAGAGCTAGAGAAGTCCTAGAGAGCCAAAAATCAATGGTTTAGATATATTGTGTGCATTTTCACACTAGATATATGTGATTTATGGTTGAGCTAGTCACTATTGTTCTTGTGACGTACATATGAGCTAGGAACCATAGCACTTATGATGTGCATATCAACTAGTCAGTATTGTATTGTGATTGTTCATATGAGCTAATCATTGTTGCACTTGTGATGTGTATGAGTTAATCCCCTTGTTTATATGTGATGTATTCTCAAGATAGTATTTGTGTATGATCTTTGGGATTATGGTATGATATGACCCCTATGTATTTGTGTATGCTTGTACACTAATGATTGGTAATGTTTGGTATGGAACCAACACTTGATAGAAAATTGTTAATGTTCTATTATTATTGGGATAATTTGATAGGTTATGCATAATGAATAGTCATGAGTAAAAGATGAGATCTTATATCTGATACAATAGCAGATAGTGAACTCCCTCTAATAGTGGAGTGTGAGCTATCAAGCCTTTAATCTCCCACCACAACATATGTAGGAAAGGTCATCATGAACCCTCAAAGGTTAGGTTTGGGTCTAGGGATGACCCTAATCATAGGAGCTTAACACTTTTGGGTGTAATCATATCAATGGTGATGTTGGATTATCATTACCATAATGAATAAAGAACTTTTGAAATCAACACTTTCAATTTAGATGGAATATCATTCATTGGTTAAGTGGGTACTTGTAGTGAAATAAATTTAAAATAAAATTATAATGATCAAGGGGAGGATTTTGAAAAATAATAGTAGTACCTAAAAAATAAGTAGGCATAGTATTAAATCCTTTAATAATAATATTTGATGCTTATGTACATAACATTTCAAATTCCTATTATTTTAAATTTAGTGCACATATAAAGGATTGATCTATTCTCAACTAAAGATCATTTAATGATCATGCAGCCAAATTCAACTATAAAATCTGAAGGTAATCATTCCTTGACTACATTCTTAGGTGGATTTTTTTTCCATTGAACAATATATCCTAAATTTCCTTGTAATCTATTGAATCTAAAATTTATTAGTAATTGAGGTTTAATGCCAAATCTAACATAATTTTACTATAGTACCTTTTTCATATAGAATGGTGATGTAGAATGATCCACGTGTCGATTTAATGAATCTTTATTTATGCATAACCTAACATTGTGTGAAGGAAGACCATGTGACTTGGACAAGTATTCATCAATTCAAAATAAGACATAAATGAGTGATAATTATAATACCCCTCCTCATATATGCAAAAATATAACTTGTTTATGGCACAAAAATCTATTAAATATCAACATAATATATAAAATAAATATCATGAATAATTACACTAATATTATGTATGAATAAATTATATCATAATCTTAAATACTAAAGATATATTAATTATTATTACAAAACATAAAATCATCATAGAATATATAAACAAATAAACCATGTGTAAAAAATGGTGAAAACAACTTTAAATATTTCTAAAATTTAAAAGAATTAAAAAAAAAAATACATTCACTAAAACTATTCGCTAATGGTAATAACTAGAATTAAGTAATGCATTAATAAGAATACGCATAAGCTCGTCCAGATGTTACAGTCGAACAGATAACTACAAGAAAGTCCTACAGATTAGACTTAATAGTTGATTTAGTGTCCAGATTTTGAAAAAGAATTTCAAATCTAGCCATGTCGGAAGGTTCCAAACCAATATAAATCTTTATGCCGGCGTTATCGTTTGGATCGGCCATAAATACCACAACACCCACTCTGCCAGACACCACAGGCCCTGCGTAAATAGACTTAACCCCCCCTCCAAATTCCACGCCTCCATATTCCATGTGAGACCACGATGTAACCAAAAACCCATTCTCTATACGCATCACTCCATCATGCAATTCAAGCCAATCTATTGCAGACCTCAAGAACTCATCACTCAATCTATTTCCCGCTTCTTCCAATTTTTTCACTATCACTGAAAATGGTTGCTCTTGTAATTCTTTGGCTGTTGCCTTTGCATAGGCTGCCTTTGTTGCATTGCCTGCATATTCCCGCGGAAGAGGAGGTCTCATCCTTGACCTGATGCAAATTCATCCATAAACAAGGACTCAACATTATTGACATCAATTCAAGTAGTATATATTCAGTTACAGTGATTTTTTAATTTGCGAAGCAAAATAATAATAATATTTCACCTTATGTCCACCGCATAGTGAACTGTTGTAATGTCGTTTGCATTGATGTTTGCCATAGCAGCAGTTCTTGCACGCCACAAGTGTGCCACCGCTGCAATGAAACGTGTGCAATGAGTAACTTCCCCTTCCTTAGGGGCCGGCTTAACCGGCACACTCTAAGCCTTGAATGCTTAGGTGGCCGGTCCCATGTGGGGCCCTCTTAACTCAGCCTCTCTTGCTTCCGTAGAATTTTCTTAACCGCACCTTTTCAAATCTCCGTTTCCACTCCACCGTAGCAATTCACATCCAACATTCCCGTTCCTGTTCCGTAGTTGTTCGCGTCACGGTTTGGTTGGTCATTGGACTGCACGATTTAGTTTACTCCCGCATTCATTTCATTACATGGAATGGGGTGAGTGTAGCTTTTATAAAAGGATAAGTGGGTTTGCCTTTTATTTAGTAGAAGATGGACAATAATATTTTTAAGTAAAAAGGTTCATCTTATTTAATAATGCTATTATATTTAATTGTTTATTTTAATTGTTTATTTTAATGAAAAAAAGTTGTTTATTATATTTTATTTAAATAAAATAATTTATTTTTATTAAGAAGATTAATATTAAAATTAAATAAATTAAATGTCAAGTTAATCATAAATTTAATGATACAAATATGTTATTATGTTATTTGAGATAGATGTTGATTATTTTAAGCGTTAGAAGTTTGAAAGAAAAAAATTACAAACATTTCATAGACTTGATTAGAAAGTATTTATGATTGATTGAAAGAAAAAAATTATAAATTTCATAGACTTGGTTATTGTTAAGTGTAAGTGGTTGAATGGTGATTTAGTACTTAAACATTTGAATGTTGAGATTTTATTTGAGATATTTATATTTTAACAATTTTATACTTTTTTATTAGAAAAGATTGTGTACAAATGTAAATTGTAATACATTTTATTTTTAATTTCGTTTTATTGTATATAAATTTCTTTTGTTTGGTACTATAATTGACTTTTTTCTATTCAATGCTTCTCTCTTAGTATATTTAACTTTTCTCAAGTTTATACAAAAAAAATCATTTTTTAATAAATATTGTTATTTATAATTATAATATTAAAAATTTAGGTACATAGGATATGATTCCTTTATGTCATATATGAATGTTTATGAATGATTGAAAGTAATAATTCATAAAAAAATTCACAAACTTGGTGATTGTTAGGTGTAAATAGTTAAGAGGTGATTTAATGCTTAAACATTTGAATTAATTGGACTTATTAATGTAGGGAGTCTCATAATTTTATTTATAATTATAAGTTTAAGAATTTTAAACTTTTATGACAAAAAATATTAAGTGTACTATATTGGAATACATAGTTATTTTTAGTTCATGTTTTTCTTGTATGTAACTTTGTCTTTTTTGTTAGTATGATTGTCTTTCCTCTATTGGATGTTTTTGTTTACATATTAGTATGTTTAACTTTCTCAAATTTCTACAAAACTTATTATTTTCATTAAATTTGCTATATATAATTATAATTTCACATATTACAACATTTAAGATTTGATTCCTTTAAGTCACATATAAATATGTTTAGCTTTCTGAAAATTGTGCAAAGCTTATTATATTTTATAAAATTTGTTATTTGTAATTATGATATCAAATCATAATTACAAATAACGAATTTTATAAAAATAATAAGCTTTGCACAATTTTTTTGAAATGATTATATATTATCAAAGAAAAAGTGGGTTACATAGTACATATTGCACTCAAAAAGAGCATAACAAGTCTAGGAGCCTAAAAACCAACATAGATATGAAAAAATACTCACACCTTCATCACAAAACAAAAGAATATTAGTAGTTAAAAACAACCAAAATACTAAATATTCGCTCACACCTTCAACATAAACAAATAAAAATTCTTTCCATGAAAAGTTACTCTTGATATCCCACCCATCCAAATCAACAAAAAATAAAAGCCAAATTTCTTTAGCAAATAAATGGTCAAAGAAAATATGGCTCACTATTTCAAGAATTTCATAGATAGAGTACATGTTATTAATAGGTTGGACATGCTTTAGATTGATAGGTAACTTTTTAAATAAGAGTAACCATTTAAAATAGGATTTCTCTGGTTCAGTCACATTAGACCAAGAATGTTTAAGAATCTTAGATCATTGCCCATCACTAAAGTTCAATTATCAACAATCATTAAGATGCAAGTGATAAGCTCTTAGGAATTTGAAAAAGAGTTATGGATCTTTTTGGAGTTCACCTTATAGAGGGAAGTTCTATCCCACCACTTCAAGTTGTCATAAACTCTAGGTTCAACACTTATTTGAAAAATAAATTGAATGCTCTCATAGGATTTTCTTAAAGACTGTATTTCCTCCTTGGAAAAGTGGTAAACCATACTTAGTCCTAAGAGAAGCCCAAGACTTGGTCTATTTATTATTCATTGTGTTACCAAATTCTTTGATGTATTTACTATCCTAGCTCTTGAAAAAAAAATACCATGTTATAGAGCCATGGGATTCTTCTTCCATTGAAGATTCCACCACATTTTAACCTAAAGCTACAATTTTTCTCTTCCTTATTATGGACCTTTTTTCCTTTGATCTAGTTCCTAACAATTTCCCTTTCCTTCCAGATACTCTTAAATACATTAGAGCCAAAAGGGGATAAAGAGAAATTTCCAAAAAAGGAGTCATGAAGATATAGGCCCTTCCAAATCCTAGCCTATTTAGGGACTATGATGTAGGAACTTCTGAAGGTCATAAATTTTGACTTGGGAGTCTAATTGAGCTTTTATTATTTTTTCAAGAATTTTTCAATTTATTTTTTTAATTGAATTTCAAACCCTTGTATGTAATTAAATTAGTAAGTTGACAATTAAAATTAAAATTGAAAATTGAAAAAAATCTTGAAAAAAACTCAATGCTCAATTAGACTCCTGGGTCAAAATTTATGACCTCCACAAGTTCTTGCATTAGACTACCATTTGAATTCCATTCCTCACTAAAACTCTTTAGGCCTCTTTACCACTGAGATTTAACATTTTTTTTAGTAGAAAGGGAAATTACTTGCAGTCTCAAGTATTTCAATCCAAGGCCACCATTGTCTTTATCTCAATAATACCCACCATTGTATTTATCTAAACAATACCCACCATTGTCCTTATCTAAAAAATACCAATCACACTTGATAGTAGATTTGTGTCTCTTTCCTTTCCCATTAGACCAAAGAAACTTCCTAATCATCCTTAGAATTTCATTCACATGATAGTTGCAAAACAATCATACTTAAGCGTAATATAAGCTATAGGAGGACAATTTTTTTGTGACAAACTTGCACTCTACTAGCCAAAGAAATATATTATCTAATCTACTTCAATATTTTTTATTCAATAATAATTTAATCTAATCCAATATTGACTTAAGAGAATGATTGATTTCAAATGAGATTCTTAGGTATCTCACATGCGAGTTTGATTCACCCCATAGCATCTCAAAAAATTTAAACCAATGATGATTCAAAGAAGAATTCCAACTATTACCATAAAATTTATTTTAGAAATATTTTCTCTAGATGCTTTGCAAAACATTTCTATCTTGTTCATCAAGTTCTTAAAACTCATTTCCTCCTAATTCACAAAGATTTCAATGCATATGCAAATTGTATATTTAGAAGTTTGTCCTCATTAGGGGTTGTAAGTCCTTTGACACCCATTCAATTACTCATATCTCTTAAAAAATAAAAGATGAAATCAAAGGTGATCACAAAAAGAGCAAGGGCAAGTAGGCAACTTTTCCTTATTGATCTTTGTAGCTAGAAGGGTTAATAATAAAACCCTTTATATCAACTTGAGAAATAGTTCATCCTTCAATAAGAAATCTACCATTTGAAAAAAAATATTATGAAAATAAAATGCTTCAAGCTCATCATTATGATAAATGACCATTCAACCCTATCATAGGCATTTTCAAAATTAAGGAAGAGTGTCATTTTCTTAGTTCATTACATTAGCCCACTCAAATAGTCTCCCAACTAATAATAGGATTTTTCAAGATATACCTACCCTTGAAAATGCTAGTTTGAGTATTACTAACAAAACTAGGGAGGATATCAATAAGTATAAGAGCCAAAATTTTAGCGAGGATTATGTAAGAAACGTTAAGGAGGGTAATGAGCCTCCAATTTCTAATTTGAGATAGATACCTCTTTTTGGAAAAACCTTGATAATTCCTCTATTAATTTTTCTTCCCAAGGAACCTTTGCTAATAGATTCAAAATAAACATACAAGAGATCTTCACTAATCTAGTTAACTTTTTCTTATAAAATTTAGTAGGAATCCCATCTATGCTTGAAGATTTAATATTTTTAAATGTTCTAATATCCTTTACAATCTCATCCTTAGAGATATCTCTAGCAAGTCAATCACCATCTTCCTCTTTTATTTTCCTAGGGATGACTTGTCTACAATGATCTTGGGCTCTTTTACAGTCTGTATTGCTATCTTCAACAAAGAAAATATTTTTGTAGAAAGATTGAAATTCATTTATAACCCAAGAAAGATCATATATATGTTGATTATCCACCTAGATTGATTCAATGTCTTCCCTGTCCTTTTTATCATTTATATAATTAAAGAAGAAATTAGAACCTTTATCTCCATTTTTGAGCCAATTTATTTTAGCCCTAACTTTTAAACCATGAATCTTCTTAATTTACAATTTTCTCAAAATTTTCTTGAATCTCACCAACTCCTCATTCAAGGACTCATACAATTGAGATTCAATAGAGAGAAAATCTTGTTGAAGTAATTCTTAGATCTCCTTCCATCAAAGGCTCTCTTTTCCCCAATAACCTGGAATAGGGACTTGAGTTGCTAACACTGGTATCATGTTTTTCAATAGTAGAGTAAACTTTTAGCAAGATCCTACCAATTTAAATTTTTAGCAAACATTAACTTCTTATATTAAAAATAATTTAAATATTTTAACAAATGCATTAGATGGGCCTTTGGTTATTGATGATTTAGAGATATTATGTATTGATAATGGTGTGATTGAAAGGTTTAAAAAATATTAGTCATTTTGAAAAGCCTATGAAATGTAGGTTGAACAAGTGACTAGATATGGACTCTTTTACATTGAAAGAGGTGTAATGTTATATAAGAAAATTAGGTAAAAAAAAGGAACTAAATAATGATCTCCAAATAATGAGAAAAGAAGAATCCATCTAGAATTTAGTAGTAAGAGATATAGAAGAAATGTTAAAAGTTTATACAAATATACAAATAAACAAAAAAGTCCCCATATTTATTTTAAATGTTTGATAGATGTTATTCATTACATTTTTTTTCAATTTTGTATGTTTTTGGCAGAGTTATTATTAGAGGGAGAATATAATTGTGAACTATATTTTAAGTAAATCTATATCTTTTAATATTTAAAAATACTTAAATAGTTTCCTCGTTGATATTTTGTTTACTTTGACATGCACCATCATAGAAGTTCACATGCACATCAAAATCAGAGAAAAAATTAATGATATATCCATGCCCCTTTTCATTACTATTTTTTGCACACTTTGACTAGATTGTCCTTTGTGCAATAAAAAGTCTACAAGTGGCATATTCTTGTGTGAGTTTATCTCATGACATTACCCTATCTTGCATAAGATCTACTAGTGCAAACTTGACCTAGTAATTATGAACCCTATACTTTTTAAATTTAAATTCAATTTAAATCTTGACAACACCCTCCCACTAGTCATTGTGAGCTTACCTAGTGCATGTTTTTGTTGAATTGCATGCTATATTTTATTTAAAAACACTCACTTAAGCATTTAAAATTATCAAAGATTATTAGGAAAATGGGGATTTATCAAAAGAGCAATTTCATTGAGGGAAATGTAATAATATTTTCTCTTAACATATATCATCATGCCTTTAATCGCTCTTCTTAAGTAATGGAATTGGTTTGATTATGGCTCTAATTGAGAATGAAATCCTCACAATTTAGCACATTCCCTTTTTTTTTAACTAAACACTTTCTATCTATATTGAGGTTCAAATATTAAAAGATCAAGGCAAGTGAATTCTAAGCATCAATTTATTTCTAGTTGATTCTTATAGGTATAGGTTTATATTTGCACACTAGTTCAATTTTTCAAACATGGATATGAACCAAAGCTAAATTTTGAAACATTTACTGATCAACTAGAGATAAATGAGGATAACACAAGCCTCACAATTTAGTAGATTTTGTAATGATGTTTTTAAACATTGTCAATCCATAATGAAGTGTAAGTGTTAGAAGATAAAAGCGAGTGAATTTCAAGAATTAATGTTTTGCTAGTTGATTCTTGCAATTATAGATTTAAGCTTGTACATTAGTTTTATTTTGTAGACACATCTAAAATAAAGTAAAGAACATTAAATTTGCATATTTTAAGACATTTATAGAATCAATTCCAAAATCTTCAATACTTCAAACAATAATCATCTACATCTCAAATAACATATTCATATTATTGAATTTTAAGATAAACATCACATCTAATTTATTTAATTTTAATATCAATCTTTTTATAAAAAAAAAAATTATTATTTTAAAATAAAACATAATAAATATTATTTCATTAAAATAAATAATTAAAAAAATAACATTACTATATATTATAAATAAAATATAAATCTTTTAATAAAATAATTATTACTTAAATACTACGAATACATAATAAGTTATTTATATTTCTTATTAGACGAAAGATAGAAACCTCTCTTGTTAATATAAAAGCTACACTCACCCTAATTCATGTAATGAAATGAATGTGGGATTAAAATTAAATCCCCCAATCCAAAATCTAATGATGCCAGGACATAATGAAACGCAGGGAATGGGCCATAAAGAATGAGAATACGCAAGTGGGGCTTAAAAAGTAAGGAATGCGAAATGCCCAATTTCTGAATACATTGCCGGTTTGAGTCCGTCACTGCATCCTCCCTGGAGTTGATCGAATGTTTGTTGTTCTCCCTGAATGAATACCAATGGAGGAATCAATGTGTTCTGTCTGTATGGATTTACCGCACGCAGAATGCCTCTGGTACTGTGAGGAGATCATGACCCAATCTATTATTTCTATTTAGTTAATACTAGAGACAGGGAGTTATTTCTGCATCAATGTAGATTGGAGAAAGCTTCGACCTGCATTAGTGACAACGTCGAAGTCGAAGCCTGCGCTGTCCATAAGAGATGGGGTTCGCCTTTACTTGAAAGGAAAGGATCAGAACATGACAGACAAATGTGTAAATCGAAAATGGCAAACGCGAACAGCTACGGAACAAGAACGGGAATGGGAATGCCAAATGTAACTGCAACGGTGGAGTGCTAACGGAGATTTGAAAAAGTACGGTTAAAAAAAATCTACGGAAGTAAGAGAGGCTGGGTTAAGAGGGCCCCACATGTACCCGACCACCTAAGCATTCAAGGCTTAGAGTGTGCCGGTTAAGCCCGGCCCTTTCGAGCAGGTACGGTCAGTTACAGGAAGGAATGCAACATCTCCCTTTCTAGCCAGGTGGGTGAAGTTCTTTGCAAACTCCTGCAATGCAAATCCATCCATAAGACCGTGATTTACAACAGTTCCCACAGCGAAGCCACCGCATCTGAACTGAGTTACCTGCACTACGTCAGTGTTAAACGATTACGTTTTTCGTTTTTTTACTGAATGGGCATAATCAATTTAAGTCTACAGTACTGAACTGAGTTACCTGCACTACGTCAATGTTAAACTGTTACTATTTCCGTTATTGTACTGAATCGACAAAATAAATTTAAGTGCACAGTACTCATGAAGAAGATCGCTTAAAACGTACAAAACAACTCAAATGGAAAGTTGTCTGAGAAAGAAGGGCATTGAGAAGAGGTTTTTAATCTAAAAGTCAACTATAGTGATCCATTGTCTTAAAAATTAAACTTTCTTCCTTGTGATAGATGGTCTGCTGATCTGACACGAAAAGTTTATATAACCTATATTCTAAAAGTAAATGTTGTACAATGCAGTATACATGCTTCAAGACTCAAATTTTTGTGCATATATTATCGATACATTACCTGAAACGACATGAGAGGCTCATCTCCTGGTATTTGATTTGTAGATCCTGGTAGTAAACAAAGCTGTGTGAAGGCAGGATTTGGATATGTAATGTCTCCCATCTCTTCCAAAGTCAGTTCACTTGTGCAAACGGCGAAAGGAACTCCTGCGGCATTACAGTCGATCTCAAACCGCTGTTGCTCTGAATTGAACGTGAACCTCCCGGATATGAAGTCATAGAAAACCAAAATCCTACTGAGCGCCTCCGTGTGCAGATAGATTATGGAATCAAAGGCTATTTCCTGA
>VDFB02149576.1:0-14367 GCA_007258455.2 Sequoia sempervirens
TGTTCAATATTCGAGCTCATACAGTCGAGTGAAAGGGCACTTGTGTGAGATCCCTGAAACAGGCATCAAAAATTGTCCAAGTGAAAACAATGAAGGCATTCCAAAAAATATACTGTTGAAATATATTGCTGAGCAAGAAAAGGCAGACCAAAACGCAACCAGTGGGAAAACAAGCCATCCTTTGAAGAAAGGATCTCGATCCATGAAACCCCCAACACTACCTTCTTCTTTTCCACCTACAGAAAGCCATCCATTTATGGACATCCCTCAAGAGCAAACCATGCCCTCTTCAAATAAAAGATCTAAGGGACCGTTGGAAGCTTCATTTCAGAATGAGGCAAGAGAGATTGTTGATCAAGACATAGCAAGATGTGTCTATGCCAATGGATTGGCATTCAATGCTGTTCGTTCACCATATTGGCAAAAAATGGTGAAATCTATTAATGAGGCTCCAAAGGGGTATAAGGGTCCAGGTTTTGAGAAGGTGTGTTGCACCTTATTGGAGAAAGAGGTGAAACATGTAGCAGACTCTTTGAAGCCCATAAGGGATTCGTGGATCGAAACAGGGGTGACCATCATTTTTGATGGATGGAAAGATGCAAAAAATCACCCATTGATCAATGTTATTGATGTGTCCCCTAAAGGGGCAATGTTTTTGAGAGCAGTGGATTGTGAAGGATAGGTGAAGGATGGTCCATTTATTGCTAACATCCTTTGCCAAGCTATTGAAGAAGTGGGCCATCAAAATGTTGTGCAAGTTGTAACCGACAATGCCAAAAATTGTAGGGCTGTTGGGTTATTGGTTGAGGAGAAGTATCCACACATTTGGACACCTTGTAAGTTGTCCACCCTCAATCTATCGCTACAAAAATTGGATCCAAAAATTGAGTAGAATCAAAATGTGTATACGAGGGCTAAGACATTCAAACGTTTTACCAACCACATGACACAAGGAATATTTAGACAATTCTCAAAATTGGAATTGTTGAAGGTAAGTTAATTCTCAATATTTTAAAAAATTTGAATTTTCTTTTAATTTTAAATTTTGATTTTGTAAATTTAAATTATATTTTAATTTTAATTTTGATTTTCAAACAGGTTGCCGAGACCCGTTTTGCCTCCAACACAATTGTGTTGAGACGACTTATAAAGGTTCGTGAGGCACAATCAGCCCTAATTGGGTTCTATGGAGGCAATCTAGCAATGAAAGGGCAAATAGGATCAGGCAAAGGATCCTAGATGATAAGTGGTGGGATTGTGTTGAGTACCTAGTCAGTTTCACTAAGCCTATATTGAGCATGATCCGTTACACAGACATGGATAGACCTTGTTTGGGAGAAGTATATGATGGTATCGACTCAATGATTGAGAAGATGAAAACCATCATCAATGCAAAAGAGGAAGATCCTGAAGAAAAGTTCTTCAAAGAGCTACAGGAAATCATGGTTGATAGATGGAACAAAATGACCACTCCCTTGCATCTTCTCGCTTTTGCATTGAGTCCCAAGTATTATAGTCCTGAGATACTTTCTGCTTCATCAAGAGTTGCTCCATATAGGGATGTTGAAGTGGCTCAAGGGTACAAGGCAGCACTACGTAGACTCTTCATTGATCGTGACCGACGTGATCGAGTGAGGGTTGAGTTCATGGCTTTTGCATGCTCTGGTAGTGTTGATCAGAATCTTGATGCTCTTCGAGACAAGTTCAGGGTGGATGCTCATAGTTGGTGGTACTTCCATGGGCAAGAATACAGGCACCTCCAACCTATTGCAATAAAAAATTTATCCCAAGTAAGTTTTATATTTTGTAATTTTAATTTTAATTTATATATTAATAATTTTGTTTAGTTAAATTTTGTAACTCTTAACTATTTAATTTGGTCTTAATAGGTTGCTAGTTCATCCTCTTCTGAGAGGAATTGGAGCACATACTCCTTCATCCACTCAATAAAACGCAATAGGCTACATTCAAAAAAGGCAGAGGACTTGGTGTATGTGCATTCAAACTTGCGCCTTACACACAAGCATAGTTCCTACAAAGGAGACACAAAGAGGTGGGATATTGAACCAAAGCAGCTTGACTTGGATGCTTCCACAAGTCACTTAGCTGCACTTGATATTGATGATGACTATCAGCCTGAAGCAGCTATTGACCATGAGAGTGGTAGTGTCAGTGCCAGTGTCAGTGCTAGTGTCAGTGCTAGTGGCAATGCTTGTGCGAGTGCCACTAATGCTCTTTGTGGTTCTACACAAAATGTAGCATCTAATGTTGCTAATGATGCTGCTCTTTTTGATGACCCATATGATTCAGATTGATCAATGATCAATAATCATTAATGGCTGATTGTAAACACTTGACATTTTTATGTTTGAAGTTTGAACTTTAATTTATAATTGTATATCATGACATTTGAGTATAAAGTGGTGGTGTATTTTTGCTATGTTATTTGACTATTAATATGGTGGTGTATTCTGAACTTAATTACTACTGCAAATATGTATATATTTCTGTTTTTTATATGTTTTTGTATTACCGAACCCAAAACGAACCTGTTGTGACCTTTTTCACACATCGCCCCATTGCAAATGGGGACCCCCCTAATTTTTGCTTTGTTTCGGACTTTTGGCTTGATTTTAGTTAGTTTTCCTATTGTCTCTCTCTCTTTCTCTCTTTTCTGTTGTCTGTCTTTTCGGGGATGTGCCCGTCTGTGAGCTTAAACGTGAAATTTTGGCTAAGTCTATAGAATTAGGGTTTTGAGTTTTCTGGTCAATTTAAAGTCAAATGGAGTGAATAAGTTGGAATCTGAGCTTCACGTTGCAATCAGTATGCTTCCAACAGGCTCCCTCTGAAATTTCATCAGATTCCGACAACTTACTATTTTAGTAAGTGTTCAAACGTATGCTCTCGTAATCCTTGAGTTTGATCGCTACACCGTGATCCGAATATGTCAAGCTGCCCGCCCCGCTAATTGAGCTGAAACGCAACAACCGTCATTTTAGCAAGTTCACTGGAGTCGCTTTTAGGTTTGCGCGTAAGTTCTTCACGTATGTCTAGAGATTCTTTCTCGTTTTCAAACCTATCACGCTATATATATATAACATGCAAAAATGAGCCGAAGGACTTCTAATTCAACCTCGGCCATTTTGTGGGTTTGGTGGCGTTGAGATTTTCGTACACCGAGCATTCTTGTGGGTTTTTCGAGACTGCTATCAAGTGGTAAATATGTCTGTGTGACGTAATCCTTCAAGAGCCAGCTGGCTTTGTGGCTTGCATGTCGGTTTTGCATGTCCAATGATTCCTTTGTGGTTTTCTGGAAGAGCCACGTTGATGTGACATGCAAGGCAAGATCAGCTTTCATAAATCCGCCTATTTTTAGCAGGTGCATTCCGACAGCTGCCCAGTGCATCGGACCACAAACGGGGCGCAGTGCAACAGAAATGAGGTCAAACGGAGGTCATGTGATATGCATGCAAGACAAATTAGGGTTTCCAGCTTCGGGACCCAAAATAAGGGGTAAAAAGTCAAAATTTTCGAATACCGGTGTATCCCACTGCGATCAGCATATTTCAAGCTATCCACCAGTAAAATTTGAAGGCAATCGGAGCACTTACTATTTATAGTAAGGCATTCCAAAAACTGGCTAAAAATAGTAAATCAGCAGCAGGCACCAGTGCCAACGTGCAGGTCACCCAATGAGGAGCACGTCATTCGAATTTCAAGTCAAACGGAGTTGTGGAGGTCTCAGAAACGAGCAGTTACTATAAATAGTAAACCACCTTCAAAAATATGCTATTTTTAGCAAGCCAGCTCAGGGTGGCAGTGTGAACAGGTTGACAAGGTCATGAAGGTCCTGTGTTCAAAATTTCAAATTGATCCGAGCTTCAGAAGTGTGAAAATTGAAGGACTTACTATAAATAGTAGGACATGGAGAAGCTGGCAGAAGGAAAGAAAAACGCCTAAGTCTGAACAATATCCACCTTCTACCTCCAAATGTGCCCTCAAGGAGAAATGAAGTTCGATGGAGATAAATTGTCTAAGTTTGAGTTTCATCCTGCAGGACCTTGAAAATGCGCCCATCCTCAGCAGGAAGTCAAGAAAATTCTAAGGCATGAGTCTCGTCCTGCTCTACATATCAAATGCACCCTCCTCACAAGCAAGATGATTGAAAAAATTTCTAAGTATTGGAATATCCTGCAGGTACCTCCATATGCGCCCAAAGAAGGATGAAGAAGCATGGAAAATATTCTAAGTAAAGGTTTCATCCTCCTGCCACCCCTAAATGCGCCCTCTTCAACAAGTCAAGGTGTTAAGTCAAAGTTTCATCCTCCTCATACATTAAAATGCGCCCACTCTTCATGAAGACATGTAAAAGGTTTCTAAGTCAAGGAAGGAAGTCAAGGGGCGTTGAAAGTTTTATCCTCCACCATATGTGATATGCGCCCACTCCAAGGAGGTTGCTAGAGAAACGGCTAAGTGTTCAAATCCTTTACCCCATGTGAAATGCACCCAACTTAGCCTAGAAAAGACAAATTTTAAAAATCCCCTTGAACAAGTGAAATGTGCCATGTTTGAAAGCTAGTCAAAGGAGGGTCAAAGGCGTTAGAAGTTTATCCTCCACCTCAAGGTAGGAAATGCGCCCATCCTCTTGCAAGTGTGAAATGCGCCCAAGTGGGCTAGGAAAAGGACAAGAATGGTTGACTTTCTTCCCCTTCCTTTGGATGCGCCCAAGGTGAATATTGCTATGGCATTGAAATAAGAATATCCTCCTCAAGGTAGGAAATGCGCCCAAGGTGGTAAGTGAGGGTGGTAAAATATGGGTGGCGTTGAAATCAAAACATCCTTCATGACATGCTATATGCGCTCAAGGCATTTTTTTTTAAAAAAAAAATTGAGTTGGTAAAAAATTTCTTCATAGTAAGAATGATCGAAGGTGAATGAAAATTTTTCTAAGGAAAAATTCAAAATGTGCTAAGTGATTTAAGTTTTTTCTAAGGCACAAAATTTCATCTCTAGGAGAATACGCCCGAGTCTAATGGCGATTTTCAGAAACATGAGTGAAGTTGTCGATGGAGAAGTCAGGGGATGCCAGCTTCACAGGGTTGATTAGAAATTTCAAGTCAGAGCAAGAAAATACTCACAAAGATGAAGAACTGGATTAAATTTGATAAAAATGATTTTTCTAAGGTTTAAAATCCAAAAATTAAATGAACCCCTTTATTTGTAGACCCATGGATTTGATGTTTTCTGAAGGGAATTTTCTTCTGGGTATTGGACATCTGCGATGAGGAATGGATTTTAAGGTCTTCCACAGCTTGCCAAGGATTCTGAGGTGAAGATTTTTGATGAGCATAGGATTGATGAATTTTCTAAGGCAAGGAATAAAATGTGTTGTTGACATAAAAATGCCTTGGTAGATGAATTTGAAGTTGGGTGCCTAGATAATTTTTGATCAAATTCCTGATGAAAACATTATTTCTTGAGCCAGAGTTGGATGAAATACCAGAGTGAATGCCTCAGCTGGTGAAATGAAAACGGAAGCTCAAGTCTCCAAATGCACTCTAAGGGGCGATGAATGATAATGTTGAAATATTCTAAGGCATGAGGAATTTGAAGGCAAAAGTTGTGCTAGAGAAAATGATGAACTCTATCAGATGAAGAGATCACTCGAACATTGAGATCACGTAAGTGAGGTAAATTTATATCATGAAGTGTTTTGATGCTCTTCCTTTTGTCTGTTTTGCAGGATGAACGTCGAGGCCAAAGCACGATGACTTGAAGTGATGAAGCACAATGATATTACAACCTTAGAAGGGAGATAAAGTTATGAGTTTCGAGCTCTTCCACAAGATCTCGGTTGCACCCAAAACATGAAAAAAGAAAAGCTGCAAGAAATGGCTAAGTGTTGGATGTTTCTCCACGAAGACCTAATATGCACCCAATGCAGTCAGGCAGGCGGCGAAGAGGAAGTGTTTGAATCCAAGACGAGAATCTTCCAAGTTCAGAATGAAGGAAAAGATGAGGGCTCAGGCGTTGTCAAACAGGTTAAAAAAAGTTACAGCCTTGAAGTCAGATCGAGAACATGCCCGCCGTACCTATCCAAGAAGTTGAAGCAGTGTGAATGCGTTTCCAAATAGGAATATTCTAGAAGATGGTGGCCATTAATTGCTCATTTACTACCCCACTCCTCTTTGTGGCGGTTTTTAGGGTGAATCTTGTTTAGGGCTGAGGTGGCACGATCTGGGCCATCCAGCCGATTGTAATCAGAGCCGTCCGTTGGACTTGGCTAGCTATATAAAGGAGCATCCCACCTCATTTGTACCTGATTAGAATAGGCACTAGTTAGATAGTAAACATAGAGTAGAGGGACAACTTAGAAGTAGCTTAGTATAGATTGATAGTGTAGTTGAAGAACGAAAGTTTTCCTTTGAAAACTTTTGCAAGAGATTGTTGTGTAAAACTTTCATAATAAAAGATCTTTTCATTGATGGTGAAATTCGTCTTTGTTATGGATAGCTAGCGAGGTTTCTTCATCCCTTCTACTTCAAGCAGCACAGAGTAGCTTAATTTACTTTTATGCTAGATATTAGCCGTAGGTGTTTGATCTGCCATCCATAAATACCACTCATTAGCTGGCCCAATCGATGGTGTGTGTTCACTCTGTGGTCACCCGGAAACGCTAGGGCCTCAACTTCAACTTCAATTTGAATGATGGCCGCTGTGATGGTATCTTCATGTCGTAAGGGTGGTTTGACATTTTTATTCATCTCCTCAAGATTGCAATCACCTACGGAAGTTGAACTGAGATGCAGGCAAAAGCTTTAAGCTTCGAAGCTGGAAGTTTCGTTGAAGTTGAGCTCCGTCCCACAATTTTAGAATAGATTTAGACTCTGTCCTCTAATTCATTTTATGCTCACATTCTCTCGGTTAGGAAATAGGAAACCTGTTTGGCATTGATAAGCAACTGTCAAATTGTGAAACCCCTTCCTCATTGCTTGAACACCAGAAGTCCCCTTGAAGACCTGTAGCAAATCACATTGAGCCAACCGAGACTATTCACATTGAAGGAACCTTGGAGTTGAACGCACGAACTCTTTCACAATCTTAGCGTGCTGGATACTTTGATCAAGAGAGAATAGGGTAGCTACATGGCACGACCGGGTTGGGCAATCACCAAAACAATACATCAACAAAACCTAACCCTAAAAATTCTGACTGGCAAACCTGTTCTTAAACTCCAATTCAAACGGGAACTTCAATTGTAATCTTTAGTTAATGAGCAGAACAAAATAAATGGCGGGCTGGCCAGCGACCCCGGCCAGTTTATCAAAACCGGCGAGTTTCCGGTTTTCTGGCCAGCGATAAGGGTGGGTTTCGGTTTGTTGAACGGCTGTGGTTTGCGTCATCCGGCTTCAACTCCAGCATTATCAAACCAGATTTTTTATATTTTGTGGCCTGTCGGTTGAAGTTTGTATTTTGGCGAGCCATGGGGTTCTGGCGGAAGGGAAAAGGTTCGCCAAAAAGCGGCGCAATCCCGATCCGCAGCAAGTGCCATCCAGCAGCCTGCTTCCGGTTCCATCAATTTATTTTTGCAGCCACCAGCAGAACGTGCCGTGGTATGCGCGAAACCCCTGCTTCAAAACCAAGCAAAGCTTGAATAATTAAACATCCACACATGAAACACATATTTGCATGGAGAGAAAATAGCCCATACAGATAAAAAAACTCCATCAGTGAAATTGTTGACTTTTTTAATCCTTCTTAAGCACTTTATTATAGAGATACCAAGATATATGTTCACCATAGAACAATCCATATTGTAACTTAATATTGCAGAAAAACTTTACTGGTTTCCTCTATTGGAGACCAATTCAATTAATGTAGGTTATATAGACTTCTCTTCTCTCTAATGCAGTGGTACGGAAGAGATGTACCAACTAGTACTTCCAGTAGTTTTTTAACCAATGATGAACCATATTAGTTTCACCATGATTTGAATTGTTTCCCCATGAGACATGTCTACTTTAACCCAAGACTTGCTTTTCTCCAACCATGGCATGAAAATCCATAGTGTTCCAACTAAATTGCCAGTTCTGGTACGGGTGCGAAATACGGGTATGCTGGTACGGCAAAAAAATTTCCTTGGGTACGGTATGTTTGGGTATGGCTGTATGAAATAAATATTAATATATATGCAAAAAAATTAAAAATATACAGAATTGTAAATAAATGTTGATAGTATGATACTTCATCAATCATCATTGAGTTATTGATCAATGTTAGTGATAAAGATAAACGCCAATTGATAGTTCAAAATTTCAATATTATGTCATATATCATATATGTCTAGAGTCACGATTCAAATGAAGAACAGTACAATTACAAAATTGAAATAAATACAATCAAAAATTTGTATAATTGTCTTCAATCTTCATCAATCATCAAAAGGATCTAGATCAAGGTCATCGCTTGGTTCAACATCATTTGAACCACAAGTAAATGCATTGCCACTCATACTAGGTGCATCATGTGTAAGAGTCTCATCATCATCATCTATAGTGACTCTAGCAAGCTTTGCAATAGATCCATCCAAGTTGGCTCACTCAGAGGCTATGTCCCAATGCTTCATTGAACCTTCCTTGTACTCATCTTCCTTATGTGATAGAGTACGCAAGTTGGAATGGACATAAACCAAGTCTTTGCTTTTTTTGCAGCCAATGGATTATGCTTCACTAAGAGGATAAAGGCGCATGTACTCCAATTCCGTTCAGCTGAAGAAGAACTTGCAACCTATTGAAATTGGAGAGAAAATCAAAACAACTTAAAAATTAAAAAATGCAAAATAAATTAAAGAATGCAAAGTACTAAAGTCTACAATACAAATGTTAAATAATAAAAAATAAAAATTACTTGTGATAGAATCTTGATTGCAAGAGGCTAGAGAAATGAATAATCTTGCACATGGAGGTACCACCATGAACGAGCATCTACACTGTATTGGTCCTGAAGAGTACAAATACTATGATCTCATCCTGAACATGCCAAACTCTTTCCTAACATTTTCCACCACTTTTGGATCTGAGAAGAATCTTTTTGAATGCCCGTTTGTACCCATTAGCAACTTCACTATCTCTATATGGTGGAGTTCTCCCTGGCAAAGCAAGTATCTATGCACTATAGTATTTGCGTGACAATGCATATGCTAGGAGATGGAATCGTGTGTTCATCTTCTTCCAATGATGATGAATGATTTTTTCAAAACTTTGAAAAAATGTTTCTTCTGGGTCATTCTCTTTTCGTGCTATTATGACCTTTATTTTTTCTTTCATGGAGTCAATGCCATCATAGATTTCCCTCAAACATGGTCAATTTGCATCAGCAAACCTGATCATACTCATGATAGGCTCGGTGAAACTCAAGACATAGTCCACACGAGCCCACCAATCGTCATCTAGGATCAATGAATTGACCTTGTGGGCCCTCTCTGAACTTGATTGATTTGAAATACTCCATTGGTTGCTAATAACCATGGCACCCAATGCCTCTCGCACCTTCACAAGTTGTCTCAAAACAATTGTGTGTGATGCAAATTGGGTCTCACAAACCTAGGATCATGTAAAAAATAAGTTAATAACACATTAAAATATTATACAAGTATACAAGGCATTAATAGAATTAAAAAATAAATTAAATAATTAAACTAAATTTACCTTCAACAATTCCAAATTCAAGAAAGTCCTGAAAATGCCTTGTGACATGGTGGTTTGTCACAAACATTTGGATCTCCTCACCCTCTTGGTATATAGCTTTCACCCACTCTATTTGAGCACCAATTTCTTGCATCACCAAGTTAAGGGAGTGTACAGTGCATGGTGTCCAAAAAAAATTTCACATTGTCCAGAATGATATGAACATTTTCAGGACCCACCATCTCTATGGACTCAATGAGGATTTTAAAAATGAATTTTTCATCCTTGATTTGCCCCTCACAATCAACTGCCTTCAAAAACATTACCCCTTTGGGGGACAATGCAATAACATTTATTAAAGGTCGGTTTTTGCAATCTTTCCATCCATCAAAAACACAAGACACTCTTGTTTCAATCCAAGAATCCCTAATTGGTTTGAGTGATGTCTCTACAAAAGAAAAAATCTTGCTAATAAGGTGGTGTGCACCTTTTCATACCCAAGACTTGTGAAACCAGAAGGTGCACTATTGATTGCCGCCACCATTTCATGCCAATATGGTGATCTCACCAAGTTGAAAAGAAGACCATTGGCATAAATGCAACGTGCAACTATTTCCTCTGCAATGTCTCTTGCTTCATTTTGAAATGCCTTATCTAATGTGCCTCTTTTGCGGGAAGGAGTGGGATCTTCTACTTAGGTAGAGGGTGTATCCAAGAAAGGATGTTGAAAGGCCATTATTGAATTTGTAGGTAAAGTCATTGAGGTTCTCTTTGCTAAAGGATGAGATCTTAATTTTTCTCTTTCACTCACAACATCATCTTGTTCTTGTTCTCTAATGAATGCCATAATTTTTTCCATTGACAACCCCTTCTTATTTTTCCCTTTGTAATGTCCCCATTTTTTAGTTCCCTTATAGTGTAGTTGGCGTTGACCTTCTAGATGTGTGTGAACATGAACAAAGGAGTTATTTGATGATTCCAATGAGTTCAGGAGATCTAGAGGACTCATATGCCACTTTACAAGGTGACTTTCAGCTTTTGGTGTGCTCTCCAAGATTCTGGGAGAGAGCGTCTATTTATAGTAAGTCACCTAGTTAGCTCCAATTATCATTATTCTTCATCGAGATCGCTCTAGTGCAGTCAATTACTGATTCCAATGCATTCCAGTAGTTTTTGTAAAATGAGTGCATTAATAGCTCTATTTAGTTATTTTACTAAGGTTGTAGTCTGCCGAGAGTGTACTTGGTCGGCTCTGAGTCATAAGTAAATAAGACTTTAGTTAGTGAGTCATAAATAAATAAGACTTTAGTTAATGCTAATATTTATATGTGTTGGTGTTTAAATTAGCTCTGGAATCGCATTATTTGAAGCGGACAGCTATGCCGCAGATAAACTACTCTTCAAATTAGGAGGAAGATCCCTCTTCTTTGATGGTATTCAAGTAAACTAAAACTAAGTTGCCTATCTTTTTGATCAACTAGAGCACAAGGTTTATAAAACACAAGCTTGGTAAATTTGGGTGCACTTTCATGATTTAAAGAACTTCAACTCTGACTAACTTAAACTAAAGACGTTTCTAACTTCTCAAGTAATAAGTAGAGCAAGAGAAACTAGAAATGAACAAGGTAGATTTTTTGACAAAATACTTCAATAATCTCTCTCTCAACAAACACCTACACACTTCACTGTAAGTTGGAATCAAGATCATAAAAGTAAAACACAAATAACGGAAGTTTGAGATTTTATATCAAGGCAAAGGAGGTTCATGATTTTATTACTCGAACTTTTGGAACAAAACTCACTTCTAACATGCCTGGAATAAGAAATTGCAGCTAAAGAGGCTTGCAATCTTATTCTTACACAATAGAAACAACAATCACACTAACTCCTTGCTGGCTAAAAGAGGCTCAACAATTTGCTATCACAACACAATTGAGCAACACTTGAATAACAAACAGAAGGCACAATAGGCTTAGCGTTTTGTTATCACAATAACCGTTCAGAAAACTAATGAGCAAAGGCTCTTATTTATAAGAGCAGCGGAGGGTAGGAACTAAAATCTCCTTGGCACTGCAATCTAAGACTTGCCGACTAGCAAGTTTATTTCTAAATAGAAAAGAAGATAACATCTAACACTACAAGAAGCGAGAGCATCCCAACTATTACATATCTTCTTTCTCTTCTTCAAAGAATGGATAAGAATCGTTCCAAAAATAGAAAGAAAACGGAAAGAAACCTTCTAGATGAAAGTCGCTTTAAAATTCAATCATATCCGCTAAAAAGCAGGAAACTGGGTCCCAATCAGGTGCATTGATACTATCTAAGGCAATATTTTGATTCTCCAAGATCTCCTCGCCTTCTATGATCAAACTTAGAGAAGCCTTCACTTCTTTGGCTGCTTTATGAGTTATGTTCTTGAAAAACATCGCTGCTCGAAAAGATGACTCACTAATTGATAATTTGGCAGCTCTGCAACTTTATGCTTCTGACACTTCTCTTGATTTCCAACAGAAGAGTATTGCACAACTCTTTTTTGATACCTTTCATTTTTCTCATATCACACCTCCTTGTGTTCTTCAGCTGAGATGATGAAGTTTTGACATAGTGTTGATTTGGTCTAAAACTCGAGGGGAGTGTACTCCATATTGAAAACCTTGAAGAATGATTGTAAAATTAAGCTATGTTGGACAAGTTTGAGCAACTTTTCTACGCTTTAGAGATGCTAGTTTTTAAGGTCTCAAAGCGGACAAATTTTTTTGGAAATTTTTTGCGGATATGAGTTTTGCTGGGAAATTTTGTTGCAATACAACCGGATCGTACGATTTTTGAAAATCTTGAATTTTGATGAAAAACGGCAAACCCTAATTTCTTCAATTTTTCACCCAGAAAGGCACCTAGGTTTTATTGAATACAATTAGAAATGGACCCAATTGATTAGATTTGAAAAACTTACTAATGGCTGATGAAAAGCAGCCAACCCTAAATTTGAATTTTTTCTTGAAAATTTGTGATATGGGTTTTCTCCAAAAGACTGTTTCAAGAGGACCTAGATGATCAAAAATTGGAAACCCTGAAGATTTCACTGACATGCAAGGAAAAAGCGGCTGCTGCAACTTGATGAATTTCTCCAAAAATTCTTCAAAAGAATGAGATGAAGAAACCTAGATGGCTGAAAATTAAAAATCTTTGACCTTCTTCAAACATTTGATCTTCTAGATGAAAAAGCATAAAAAAGCAAGGTCTTATGTTGCTGGTCTAAAAATTATTCATGAAAATCAGCAACCTTGAGCTCTTGAATCTTGAAATAAAACCTCAAAGTTGCTGCTCCACTTTTCTTCTTTGGAAGCCACCTACAAAAATGATGAAAACTGAAAGGAAGAGATGTCTTAAATAGATTTAGGGCTTGAAATAGATTTGCTTTCTTTTGCTTTAATCTTCAAACCCTAAACACAACTTGTTCAATGAATTTAGGCATTCATCTTTCCCTTTCCATTTTGAATCTTTTGAAAACTTTGAAAATTTCACTAAGGCATTGTAAGTTGGGCGCCCTTCTTGGCCAGGGGCGCCTACTTTACCCAGTGTTAGTCATTTTTTGAGTTTTTTTCAACTTTTCACCATTTTGACCCCTTACTTTGACCTCGATCTCCGGCTTCTAGATTGATCCAATGAACGAGCTGGATGATTCATCGCGTAGCCTGACTGTTTTTGAGAAGATTGTTCTAGAGGCGCCTTTGACGGAAAACTTCGTTTTGACCTTCAAATTCATGGGAGCCCATTTCCTCCAGGGGCTCCGAACTTTCACAGTGTTAGCCATTTTTATGATTTTCAAGTTTCTTCATTGACTCCTCTTCTACAGATGATCTCGTTGAATCCGGAGCTCCGGGCGTCAGATTATTTTCCTATTGTGCTCATCACGAAGCTGACGAGATATGAGGAGGGGTCTTCTGGGGATCTCTTTGCCAAAAAGTTGAATTCAGGCCTTCAAAAGCTTGGGCGCCCCTGGCAAGCTGGGGCGCCCAACTTCACCAGAGTTAGCCAATTTCTCAATGTTTTCACCTTTGCTTTTGAATTTCAAAATTTCACTCTCGTTAAACCCTCTGTTCAGCCTTTTGCATCTGACGACTGCCATCTTGGATTGACGTGCTGAAGGTCTCGTTGGAAAGCCTGACCAGTTCTGAGGAAGTCATCTTGGAGGCTTCACTGGCAAAATCATTCGTTTGGGCCTTTGAAATCATCAGTGCCTTTCCCTTCTAGGGGCGCCCATTTGCTCCAGACTTAGAATATTTTTCATTAGATTTTATCTTCAAATTCAAACCTTCATTCTATACTGTCACCTCGATTTGGATTTTCCGGAGAGTGACGAGTCAGATGCTCTGACGAAGACACCCGTTGCGAAGCTGCCTGAATTTTGGAGAGATTGAGCACAATTGCGAACCCTTACTGTTGGATTTTCCCTTCCAAAAGACTGGGTGCCCCTGGGCACCTGGGGCTCTGAAAACTTCCAGACTTAGAAAATTTTCCGATATTTTCATAATTTTTACTGTCTTCTGTTTGAAACTGCTCCGTTTGATCTCGAATTTTGGGTGACTAAATGATCCGTTGACTGCACTGTCGGACTCGTTGCGGAGCTGACAAAGAACTGAGCAACTTTGATTGGAGATGTAAACCCTAATTTCAAATT
>VDFB02149578.1:0-25276 GCA_007258455.2 Sequoia sempervirens
ACCATAGTATCTAACTCCTTTATCTTAAACAATATCCATGACAAATGACACAATGGAAAGTTTAGTTGATTACGACCTGATTTCAAATCTACTATAGCTAGGACATATTTTTTTTTTTTTTTCACCACAGGGGAATGAAGAGAGATCAGACTATTGGTTGGCTCGATGTGTGTGGGTAAAGCATAAGCTAACAGAATCGATGGAAGATGATGATGGTTTCATGTATCCCACAGTTCAGCTTGTGCTTTGCAGGAACTCTTGGTTGCAAACATACATAATTAGAAAGAATGACATACTCCGGTGATTTGAAGACTATGAGAACACAAACCATTCTCATGTATTCAAGACCTTGTTGCAGCAACAAATGTTAAGTTGTTGAAGCATCGCCGCACTAAAAGACAAAACAACTATGGACACTTTTAGTAATGTTGATCATGAAGCAATATTGATACTTAAGCAAAGAGATGACCCTTCGCACACTTGAATAACATTTTCAAGAATGTAGCTGTAGAATGCTTATGTTCATTATGATTAAGTTCATTAAAGTGTTCTTTATTTAATAACATCAAGCATTTTATATACTATTGCAATGCAGGTGTCTTTAATAGTGATATTTTGTATACACTTTTGTGATATTTTTGGCAAGATTGATCATGGACCTGCTGCAACAATAGCCAGCTCTGATCTTTTCGAAGAGGTATGTGACATATTAGAACAATATAGATTGGTTATTCTAAGCATCTTTTATAGTTTACATCACCAAATCATCATCATTCAGGTTGTTTAGATTAATATAGAAATGTTAGTCTAAGCATCTTTCTATTGTGATGATATAGATTTCTCATTTTCCCACTTTTGCATTATTCTTGACATGATTGATCATAGACCTGCTGCAATAATAGCCAGCTCTGATCCTTTTGGAGAGGTATGTGACAAATTGCAACAATATAGATTGGCTATTTTAAGCGTCTTTTATAGTTTGCATTACCATCTCATCATATTTTGTGTCATTTAGAATAATATAGATTGGTTATTCTAAGCATCTTTTATAGTTTGCATCACCAATTCATCATCATTCAAGTTATTTAGATTAATATAGATTTGTTAGTCTAAGCATCTTTTCTATTGTGACAATATAGATTTCTCACTTTTCCACTTTTGCGATATTCCTGGCACGATTGATCATGGACCTGCTACAACAATAGCCAACTTTGATCCTTTCAGAGAGGTATGCAACATATTACAACAATATAGATTGGTTATTCTAAGCATCTTTTATAGTTTTCATTACCATCTCATCATATTTTGTGTCATTTAGAATAATATAGATTGGTTATTCTAAGCTACCTTGATGGTTTGTATAGGTGCTTGTCACCCGTACGTGAACATACTACTATTGTTGAAGACTGTGCCCTGAATGCCTCTAATAGGAAAATTTTGTAAAATTTGAATTCTCAAATTGGAAACAATGTAAAACGGTCATAATTGTGTATGGGAATAATCTATACCTAGTGATGTTTTTTGAAATATGGGTCAAATGTCTGGCATTGTATAAAGGATATGTTTAAAATGTAAAGGGGTCTATATTTTGGAAACTCATAGGTTTTGTAAAGGGGTCTATTTTTGTACTTAATCGAGCTACAACCGAAGGTTTTCTTCCTGGTTCTTTCCTGTCGGTATGCTCATTTGAGCCAGGTTTTGTAATATCTCCCATTTATATATAATAAATTATAGTGGCTTTCAACTTTTGCTCCTCAAATCCAACTTGGGTGCAACTTCATTTTTAGCAACTTTCATGAGGTTTTTAAGGAAATCAACGTTTCCAACCTTTCCACACCTTATAAATTCATCAAACACATCTATTAGGACCTGCACAAGCTTGAGCCAAATTTAAATCTTTTTGCCCCCACGTTTCATTGACATTAGCAAGTTGTAACCACCATTTTTGGTGCAGGAGCACCTACACCACAATATCATTGTGGATCATTTCAATGATTAAAGTGTTAATATTTTTAGTTTTTGTCTTTAATGAGATCTAATAGTCCTAATGGTCATGTATTAGGAGGATTTTTTAGGTTTTAGGGTAAAAAAAAAAATGGAGATCCCAACTTGTCCTAGTTCTTGCTTTGTAGCCTTTGAAGGAAAAATTAGTAAATTTGTTTAGGGACGAGAAAGAACAGTGTTTTGAACATGTAATGATGCTATTTCAAGCCATTAAGTGAGGTCTTAGTAAAGTTAGAAGTGGAAAAGTGCAACATTTCATTATGAGTCATATTAATGTGAAAAATATTTTGTATTTTGGCCTTCAACGGTCATTAAGGTTTCAAAAGTAAATTAATATTGGTGGTTAAAGAAATTGGGAGTTGGATTCCAAGGCATAGGAATGTACTTAAGGCCTTCAAGGGCTCGAGACAGGTTTGGTTGAAGGAGTTTTTTTCTTTGAATCAATAAAGTTTCAATTGCTCAGTTCATATTTTACTGTTTTTCTTGTGTTTTTTGCCTATACACAAGCCATTCAAGCATTTTTGTATCAAAAATTTATGTAGAAAAATTATTAAATTTCTTGAATTTATTCTTACTTCTTAATAGATGGTTTCTTTATTCATTTTGTGCCTCAAAACTCAGACTTTCTTTAGACAGGTTCCTGAATAAGGGAATAAGAGTTTTGCAATTTTAATGGCTTGAATCTCATCCCACCTATTGTGTGCCAATGTGAATCAGTGGGATGAGTTGGTAGGGATTAGGAAATGATATTTCAAGAGTGAAAGGTGTGGAGAACTCGATTTTGAAATAAAATGAAGAGTTAAAGGTCTAAAAATGGTGGTTTTTTTCACTTGAAAATAGAGTTTTTACCCTAGGGTTTGCAACAATATTTGAGATATCAGAAGTTTCTTTGTTTTCTAAGAATATTGGGGCCTAAATAAAGGTTTCTAAGGTGGTGGAAAAGTCTGAAAGGTTGTGGAAGTGCTACATCCAACAAACCCTCAAGAATTACACTCAAAATTAATGGTTTTCTAATTTGATGGTTATAGGTCCGCATAAAATGGAATCCAATTGTAGAATCTTGTTTTCTTGGAAATTTATTTACTTCCCAAGGCTCTCAAGGGTCTCAGGTGGTGTTTGGAAGGCATGTTTCTTTGCATTTTGGGCTAATTGGAGCACCGTCTAAGGGTGAATGTATAAAAAGTCAATGCCGGTCCAAAAAGGAGTCTATGTTGTTTCTATATGTTGTGTAACGTGGATATGGGTGTTTGAATCAGTCATGTGTTGGTCTAGTGTTTCTTTGGAAAATTGTGGAGCACCTGGACAAAAACTAGTTTCTCTACCATTATAAGGGTTTAAGGGGTTAAAGAGGGAAATGTGTATTTAGTTGCTTGTCAAGTTTTAAGGGAGTTTTGGATTGTCCAAAGAGGTCAGAATAATATTCTTAGATGCCTCAAATAGGTAGGTTTCAAAGAGTTTGTGATTGTGCCCTTGTGTTCCAAGATCACCCTTTTCACCTACTTCACCTACCCAATGTAGCTTAGAGTGATTCTCGGCATTTGGTTGCAAAAGAAGACCAACCCTTAGCATAAACATACCATCCGTGATGTGTTTGAACAATCCATTTGGTCGCATTATTATGGAAATGAAAGTTGCAATCTTTACTTTGCAACTTCTTCATACCACTTGCATCCGGGTAACTTTTCCCTCTCCACCAAAAAAGTCATCACCACAAGAAAATGCCTCCTCGAGATAGAAAATGAGAGAATTTTTTATGATGGTCCCAACATGATCCCATAGCCTTAGATGGAGAGTCTGTAAGCTACTCGCCTTTGAGAAATAGCCCTTCAAAGATTACGCTTTTTAGCATCACTTGACTCTTATGGAAATCGCCGTCCAATGTAGCTCAGAGTGATTTGGGTACATTTGGGTGCAAGAGAACTATCCCTAGCTGCAGAAAACATACCCATCTAGACGGTTAAACATTCCGCTTGGTTGTAATGAAGCTAGGAATGAAAGTTGCACCACTTTGCAACTTTTACACCGCTATATCCGCAACTTTTCCTCCAAAAGTCATCACCACAGAAAATCGAGATAGCAAAAATGAGAGATATTATTGTAGATGGGCCAAACACAATCCCATAGCCTCAAATGGAGAGTTTGTAAATGTCACAATTTTTTAGAAATAGCCCTTCAAAGATTGCTTCCTTTTAGCACTTTGGACTCTTAAGGGAAATCGTCATCTAATGTAGCTCAGAGTGATTCGATTATTTGGGTGCAAGAGAGGACCATTCCTAGCGAAATGTACCCATCCGGACTTCCCTCCATGAAAAGTCATCACCACAGGAAAACGCTTCCGAGATAGCAAAATGAGAGAGTTTTTTGTAGATGGTCCCAACATGATCCCATAGCCTCGTAATAAGAGTCTGTAAGCATCACGGTCTCTGAGAAATATCCCTTCAAATATTGCTTCCTTTTAGCACTTTGGACTCTTAAGGGAAACTAGTGGGCAACATAGTTAACTTCTTCACAAACTTGGTTTGAAGTAATTTCATTCTTTTTTGTGCATTTAAAATGGAGTTTTAAGCCTTCCACCCTAAAAGTGACCTCTAAATAACTTCAAACACCTTAACTACCTCATTCTTATTCATTTGTTTTGCAAACAAGCATTTTCATTCCAAGAGGTTGAGCTTTCATTTTTGCTTGTTGGATTGAATGCAGACCATGACACAACTTTCTTTTTTCAAAAATTGTTCAACATCATTGAACTAAGAATTTATCACACATCTACAAAGAAACAAAGGAGTACTACAAACTAAAACACATTACACTGCGGGTTCTCACTGACTTGATGTACTCTTCAACATCTCTCTTCTCTAAAAGCGACCTCTAAATCACTTCAAACACCTTAACTACCCTAAAAGGACCCTAAAAGCGACCTCTAAATCACTTCAAACACCTTAACTACCTTATTCTTATTCATTTGTTTTGCAAACAAGCATTTTCATTCCAAGAGGTTGAGCTTTCAAAGAAAAATCTTCCTATGCCACTATTACACTGCACAGGTAAACCAGGTTTTGTATTGTGGACCTATATTAAGCTACCACTCTCAAGACCAATGTAACAATGATACAAAATAAATTTTGAGACTGCAAGAAGACATCTGATAACTCTTGATTGTACTAAAAGAATTCTTATGATTTTTCAAGAATGTTGATAACTCTACTTAGTTGTCTTATTTTTTCAATATCATACAAATTGAACCCTGGCATCAATAGACTTTGTATATCAAGCTACCACAATTCAAGTTTCAATGATGAATATTTATCATGCATGTTTTAAATGACATTCAAGTTTATGGTGGTTTTTTTGTTTATATGATGTTATGTGATATTCTAATCATAATTCATGCTTCTAGGCTACACATCTATCTATCTATATATATATTATTTTTACATGTTTTCTCCATTGTTCGGCCCCTACACCGCAAGTAAATTGTTGCATAGCATGTGGAATGAGGGGGCAGCAGGCCTGAGATCCCTTTAAAGTTTGTTTGAGTGCATTTAAAATGAACTTTTAAGCCTTGCACCCTAAAAGCGACCTCTAAATAACTTCAAACACCTTAACTACCTCATTCTTATTCTTTTTTTTTGCAAACAAGAATTTTCATTCCAAGAGGCTGAGCTTTCATTTTTGCTTATTGGATTGAATGTGGACCGTGACACAATTTTCTTTTTTCAAAAATTGTTCAGCATCATTGAACTAAGAATTTATCACTTCTATAGAGAAACAGAGGAGTACTACAAACTAAAACACATTACACTTCGGTTCTCATTGACTTGATGTACTCTCCAACATCTCTCTTCTCTCATGTGGAGAGTTAGAACTGCTTGGCCATGCCTTTGCATCATTAGGGAAGTTTTTCTCTTTTTGACAATGTCAAAAGCATGGATGCATACAGATTAGGAAAAAGACCTTTGCTTTTAGATTAGCAATGCATGGAAGATTCAAAAAGTATCCTTGATATTACAAAAAGGTTTATGTTTATACACTTCAAACGTGCAATCACTCTCAAGACCAATGTAACAATGATACAAAATAACGTTTGAGACTGCAAGAAGACGTCAAAATGGCTAGTGTACTAAAAGAATTCTTATGATTTTTGAAGAATGCTGATAACTCTACTCAGTTGGCTTCTTTTTTCAATATCATACAAATTGAACCTTGGCATCAATTGACTCTATATATCAAGCTACCACAATTCAAGTTTCAACAATGAATATTTATCATGCATGTTTTAAATGACATTCAAGTTTATAGTGGTTTTTTTGTTTATATGATGTTATGTGATATTCTAATCATAATTCATGCTTCTAGGTTGTATATATATATTATTTTTACATGTTTTCTCTATTGTTCAGCCCCTACACTACAAGTAAATGGCTGCATAGCATGTGGAATGAGGGGGCAGTAGGCCCGATACCCCTTTAAAGTTTGTTTGAGTGCTTTCTTTTCATTTTTTGTGAGTTTTGTGCCAAGTTTCCTCAAAGAAATGTGGTCTCATAGAATTACATGTCAAGCTAATGCAATTGATAGCTGCTCCTAGTTATTAGTTATGTAATGCGAAGTAATTACATAACTTCTTAGGTTGACTTTGTAAAAACTATATTGTTATTGAAATTTTTTCATCTATCAGCATCTAGTTGTTACTTATGTAATGCGAAGTAATGCTTTGAGTTTGAAAGATGTGCAATGCAATGTAATCAACAATATGAATATGAACTACATAATATTTAACCATTCTTTTTATGCTATTGTACATTGATATTTAACCATTGCTCACTTGATTAAATTTTCAAAGAGTTTAATATGCACATGAGGAGGAAATTAAATTTCGATTGTCAACTTCTATATATAAAATTATCCAATAATCAAGTGAATGTCCATATACAAAAATGGCATCAACGCCAACTCAAACAAATTTTTACAATATGTGGCATATGCCATCTCGGTATCTATTCAAAATTTACATGCCAAAATGTCTATCTCATCCTAAACTACTGGTGGATCATCAAAATGGAGCCTCTTTGAAGCACTCGTTGGCTTTGAAGGTAGCTGCACAAGAAAAAGTCAAACCATAATTGAGATTAGTTATACTACATAATTTAAAATCGAATAATTAACATAAAAATCAATATACATTGAATTATAATTGAACTCTAAAATTGAAATCTTGATTACTTGAAATATACGTCTCTTTGAAGGGTCAGGAGTCCTAGAATATACCCCTCTCAAAGAACCAACCAAACCAACTTTTGTAATGTCAATCTATATATGTGAACAAAAACATAAAATTGATCCAAGTTAGCATAGAATTGTCGATAATAAGAACATATTTACCAAGCGCAAAATAAAATAGACACATACCTCTTTAGGTTGATGTTTTTTTGTATCTCCTTTAGGTGTTTCGACACCTCCTCCTTCAGGTGTTTCAACACCTCCTCCTTCAGTTGTTTGAATACCCACTCCTTCAGGTGTTGTGACACTTATCAACAATGATGTATAGCTCACAACCGCCTGTACATAAAAATGACAAGTACATATGAAACTACGAATCTATGTCAATGTATGCATAATCAATAAAAAATCTTATAAATCTTAATTCAATCAAATTTGAGTTCAATTACCTTTCCCTTATCTAACATTGTGCTTCCATAGTCTGGAGAGCATTGCACCTTGCTCACACTAGGTGTTTCCTACAAGTAGAGAATAAGATAAACATATAAGTTAATATATAATTTCATTAATGACAATTCAAATGACAAACAAGTATACAGTAAAAAAATGTAAATGAGTGAGTGTGAAAATACATACTGTGTGCATGTTGAGGCCAAATGAAATGGCCCTAAGGGTGCTATCAGTCACCCATGTGAGCTCCTCCTCAAAAATTATGTTAGCTCTCAAAAATGCAGGCAGAATGCCTCAAGAGGTTGCCAATCTCTTGATACATTTCAGGGTAATAGACAAGGTCAAAAGACTTAGACCTTCTACTCTTCAGGTGCTGCTAGACCTAGGCGGGTGTACCTATATGAATGAAGCAGACTTAATGTGCTTATTTCTCCTGAAATGCTTTGTCCACAATGGCAGATGGGAGTGAACAAATGAAATCAAATTTGGTATAAATTGTATACGAATTCTAAAACTAAAACCTAATATGTTCAATTAACAGATGTAAAGAAAATGAATGAATCTGAATGATGAAATGTAGAGACCAGTGCCTTATTGGGTATACGGAGTCAAATGAAATAGAAGTGGGCAACTTATTTTGGCAGAAACTCAAATGTTGGCATATATTTTGTTTATAACTTGTATAAACATGTAAGATTGTGACTACTAAGCTCTACTTTAATAATCCAGATGAATCTTCCTAATTACTATGATCAACCAAAAGAATTTAATCTCTCCTTGAGAGAACCAGTTAATTAACCACACAGATACAACAAATGTGCACTGATAAATTGAATATAAACTTGTTACATCAATTTAAACAACCAGAAAGCATCAATCTTGGAGACAACTTAGCAATACTTTTAAATAAACTCAACAGACAATTGACACCAGAAATAACTTGCCACATCAACTGAATTTCATTGAAATCTCCATTTGAAAACATGCATCATAGTCTCTGATCTAAGAATTTGATTCTATTGTATCCATTCCTAATCTACCTACTATATCTCCTAAAATCTTATCTTTTTTTCATTCACAATTGGGAGTGAATATTTATACATCTGCACATGAACAGACACATTGCTTCACATTCCAAACGTCAGTCAACAATAGTATTCGGGCAAATCCCATGTCGGCTAGCAACTGTATTTAGAAATTCACATGTCGGCCATAGTAACTGAGTTGTTGTTAATCATTCACTGAGACATCCAGATAGTCATGCCGAAGGCAATTGTATCGCCAGTCATCCCGTGTTCTTTGTGTTTCGCCGTGAATTTCTACTGTTGGGGAGAAATCATATCGAATACCTTATGTCATGCCGAGAGCCCTCATGATACAATCTGGTCGCCATAACATAAGGGGTCTCTCGCTGATGATGTGCCCCTTCACTTCGTCCGCTTCGCTGTAACTTTATGATATCAAGGAGACCTCTTGTAGATTATACCATGTCATAACGAAACACCTTGAGCTCACTTTAGATCACCAAGACAATATCGAGTCGAAAAGAGGCTTCATAGATTATCCTATGTCTTACCAAAAGTTCACACTTTGTCGCTGGGACATAATCACTTTCATACCGATAGAGTCACCTTTTTGCTTTATCGGCGAGACTAGACGGGTTCATTGAGACCTTATTCTGATGCTTATGAATCTCACTGAGATATATATTTTATGTTATCGGTCGGTAAGACAATATGATCTCGTTCTGACTTCACACCGACCACCATTTGTTTGGCCGAAGCAATCCTTCAATGTGCCACTCGGTGAGACTCTCCCTAATAACTTGTTGATGAAGACCCCCAGTCGGCAAGACCCAACAAAGTCATTGAGACATCATTCTGAAAATGATTTCCTTCGCTGATATGCCTTTTCTGTTGTCGGTCGGGGAGACATATTGAATTCGATGAAACATTACTCCGAAGACCAAACTCCTACCGATATGCGTATCCCTCTCTGTCGCTGAAACAAAGTGAAAGTCCTGCCGAATGAAACAATAGATGAATTCTGATCGCCATGACATCAGAAATGTCTTGCCGATAGGCAACATAGATGTTTATCATAAAAATGGATCAGGGAGACCCTAATATTGTCATGCCGATACGAACTGCAATGTGAAATATTCAGTCTTAGATGGATTTTATGGGGCTATATGGGAAAAATATGGGCAAAATGCTATGAAGAGAGGAATTTTGTGCACATGGCGAGGACTCATTTGGAAACTCATGAATGCAACTAACTGTGAAAATATCAAATTTTCACAATTCCAACACATTAACTGTTAAATAGACCATGTAAATAAATATTAGTACTTGATACTATCTCTTATTAATATTCATTTTTAAAAAAATGCAAGTTATAAATTTACACCTTAAATGTTACATGTGTAACTATTCCAATGTCCACCTCTCTAGCAAGAGAGGAATTTGTAGGGTGTGCTCCACTCCCCTGCGTGTGATCTTCTATAATATGCACATCCTGGATGTCATAATCAGAAGTGTCTAATGGATGCTCAACGGGATTTACAATAGGACCCAAGCATATCTCCTGGCACGTATACACAAATATGTGGACCTGAGGAGGATGTAGCAACACTGGATCCATCGCCAACATCACCAGAATGTGGTTGAGCTACTGAAGAAGCATGGGAAACCAAAAGACCACTCAAAGAGTGAATGGCCTAGATAGTTTGTGTGGCTGCATCCTCTGTAATATCTGGATGTTGTACTGGAGGTGGCAGAGGAAGGGGAGGACGGGGAACATGTGGGCATCTGACTACTCTAACTGCCCCTAGCCTATCCTGGGGCATACCTCCACCAACGCCCTAGAAGGGTTTAATGTCAAAGTGATTGACATGATGCCCTAACAAAAACTCAGCGTATAATTTTTTAATAAAGTAAAAAGGTGCATCAAGATTATTGTTGGGTGGTTTATCAAAAACCATACACCAACGATCCCTAAAGTTATCTACTATGCCCCTATGCGTGCACCATTTTATAGAAAGTTTTGGTTTGTTAACATTAACTCACAAACCAGTGTTGGGGCTAATAAATAAAGAGGCTATTTGGGATTTTGTTATTTGGAGATTTTTCACATCATCATAAGACAATCCACATGCATAATATTCTCTCATGGTTTCTCGCCACGAATGAAAGACATTATGTTGGGTGGAGAGGGTTTCTACATTTGTAATTATTCTTGTCAATGTGGTTGACATACGGGATAATCGAGGTATTTTCTTATAAACATCACAAATGCCCCTCAATTGCTCCAATTTTTCACGAATTAAGTCTTCAATTGATGGCTGCAGAGGTGGTGGAGCATTTGGCATTTCTGCATTTTGATTCTCACCGGTGGAATTTGTGCATTCTCATTCTCAGCAGCCATAATGCCTGATTAAAGTTTAAAAAAATTAATCTAGTTAAAATTAGACAATATAAATGAAAATATTATAAAAATACCCTAGTTTTTAAAAAAAATCCAAAAAAAACCCTACTTTTTAACAAAAATCTATAAAATTCTCTAATTTTTAATACAAATACATAAGCAACACTATTTTTAAATCAAAATCCATAAAAAACATTCATTTTTAATCAAAATTCATTCTAAACTCAATTGTTTCATAAAAATTCAATAAAACCCTATTTTGAAAAAATCACAAAAAACATTCATTTTTTTTATCAAAATCCATTCTAAACTCAATTTTTTCATAAAAATTCAATCAAAAACCCTATTTTGAAAAAAAATCCATAAAAAACATTCATTTTTTTTATCAAAATCCATTCTAAACTCAAAATTTTCATAAAATTCAATCAAAAACCCTATTTTGAAAAAAAATCCACAAAAAACTAATTGAAATTATCCAAATCTAATTCAAAATTGAATCAAAGCAAATAAAAATCTAAAATCTTACCTTTTCAAATCGAAATTGGTGAAATCGGATATTCGTTACACGAAGAACCTCCTCACTGTGCGCCCGCAGGTTGTTGACTGTCAAATGATTTTAAAACAACCACAAAATTTGTATATATATATATTTTTTACAAATCGGATATCCGATTTGGATCGGATATCCGATATGGAAAACTAGGATTGGTGTTTGCTTTGGTGGTGTGTACTAACACCCAAGCCTAAAAAAAAGTCAACACGGTATTTTTCGCATTTTTGGGTCGATGAAAGACGTGTTTTTTTCCTCATTGCCACTTTTTGGCCCACCATGATCCTGCAAATACCCTATCGTGAATTATTAAATAAAATACATAACAGGGAAGAACATCTATAGCGCCACTAGTAGCTCCAATAGAAATTAAATATATTTTAAAGTGATTTATGAATTTTAAATTTTTAAATTTTTTGATTTATGTTATTTCAAATTTCTATTAAAATAAAATATATTTGTAGAATTAATAGCTCTATATGTGTAATAATATAATTTAATTATGACATTAATAATACCTTTTCAAGTTTATTTTGGTCTAATAAATATTTTAAATGTATAAATTAGTAATCAACAAATCTTATAATTATGATGATATATAAGTAGAATATTTTTTTATCTCAATATACAAAGTGAGATCACTTCTAGATTACTACTCATAGTGTCATACAAATTACATTATAACATCACAATACTATATAATAATAAACTCATAAAAAAAATCATTAAATACTTGAAATCATTTAATAAAATGATTTTATTTTTTTACATCAAAATGTAGTTCAAGATGACACAAATTTTCAATTATTATTGAATCTCTCTATTTTACAAAATCGCATAAATGTATGGAAATATAACATATGTAATTATAATGAATAAACAAATATATTTTTCCATTAATATAGTTAAATGCCTTAAAATTTTTATAATCATATAGTATAATTGGCATCTCAACTTCTTTATCATTACTACATATATTCCTCAACCATTTTATAATCACATAGTATAATTGGAATCTCAACTTCTTTAACATTACTAGACTCCATGAATTAACAATGTGGATGCTTTACCACACATCCCTTAGTAAAATCAATGAAATTGATAATATTTAAGTAGGTGTGTGCTACCATCTATGTAAGTGGGATCACTCGTTAAACAAACCTTTGCATATTCTCTAACTTAATTTTGATTGTTTGAGCATTTTAGCATATCTCATGAGGTCAAATGTTAAGAATAAAATCATATATTTTTTATCCCACATAGTAATACACATGCAAGTCATGACCTCAATATGTTTTTATCCCACATGGGATACAATTTTTTTCTTGAAAATAGATATATTCAAATTGGATGGACAATTTGAGATGCTTATATTCAAAATTTTAAGACCTTTCAAAAATAAGAATTATAATCATATTAATCTAGTTTTTAATTACTAAGTCATTTTGAAATTGATGAAATATAATTGAATCGAACATTTCTATTTTAGTTAGTTTTCTATATTTCAAATCCATTGCAAGTATACATTTCAAGACTAATCTTTATTATCTAGGTTAGTTGCTATATCAATTTCTTGATTAATTAGCCCAAAATAACTTGAAAAGAAAAGTGTTTTATTTCTAAATTCATTTTGGTGAAGGGCCATTGAACCATATACACCCTAAGAGTTTATTCTTCTACCTTATAGTTTTAAATATGATTTTTTTATTTCTTTATCTTTCATTTTAGAAAAAAAATATTGATTAGGGTTTGTTGGTGTAAATAGGTGTTTTTCCTATCTAGGTCTTATTTATATGTTAAGTCCATTCAGATTGTAGGAAGGAATATTTTTAGTTAAGAATTAGTTGTCACTTATCTTATCTAGTTGGATTTAATTTAATGATTGTGTTCTAAGTTATGTAATGTTGGCTCATGTCTTTTAATTATGACATAGTCATTTAATGTTGGTACATCATCACACCTTGCCTATATAAGCAAGACTTCATATGTACATTGCCATATTCATTTTGGCATTCTTTCATTCATAATCATAGCATGGTATTTCTACCATTTCTCTCTTTTGAAAGTTATTTTGTCTTGTAGGTGATCTTGGGGTGTTGAGGAGTTCACCAAAAACTCCTACATGGTATCAAATATTTAGTGTTGCAAACTTCTTCCTAGATCTGAGGGACCAATCTTGGTGTGAATTTTTTGTCGGATATGATTTGGGGTCTTGAGAACCTCTTCATTGAATCCAGGGCATCAGAGAAAGTCAAGTTCAACTTTTGTTTCGCCAAATTTTATCATATATTGACTGATCTACAAGGGTTTGAACGAGGGGTTTAGCTTCTAGATCCGAGGGGTAGCTGATTTTTCAGCACACTTTGAGCCCAAATTAACGTTGTCATCATGTTTAAAAGGCTCGAGAGATGAATTTTGATATAGAATATGCCTATGTTCGGCCTCAAGGGTTTTTGAGGCAAAAACATTTTACCTAGGAAAGTTGTACGACCCCTCAAGTACAATCGGTCTGATATATTAATTTTCACATAAAAATTATTTTAAAATGATATTTTTGTGGTTTAAAATATTTTTCAGGATTTTTTTTTTAATATTTGTTGGGGTTTATAAAATTTTCAGGTGGAAATATTTTATCGATTGCATATTTTCTATACTACAGATTAGTGGTTTCTGCAGCAAGCATTTATTGCAAGTGGCAGGCGAATTTTTGCAGGTTTTTTTTGGAATTTGTTGACAATGTCGTTGGCTCCCTCAAACCCTTTTTACTGATCACCCTAGTCCTATGCTCTATGGGAGGGGGCTATGCTCTGAGTGGCGTGGCCAATGACCCCCCACCCCCCGAGTGCCCTGCCTCGACGACGCCACCGTTGGGAATGATGGCATTTTAATTTTCTAAGCGTCAGTCATGTGGTCACATGGAGGACCACACGCTAGCCCTTCGAGGCTCATTTTTTGCATCGATTTAGACTGCATATGCCCTAAATAGGGTATTTTTTCATTTTGTGATAGGGTAAGTGCACAAAGATGGGGGGCCAAAAAGTGGCCACACCAATTTTTGGTCCTGAAATAAAGAAAATTTGAGCATGCTATAACAAAACACGCTCATGTTATTTGAATGCATTGACAAAATGCAAGTGTGTTATAACACGCTTGTTTTTTGTAAATGCTTTTAAAAAATGTGAGTGTGTTATAACACACTCATGTTTTGTTTTGTATTGAAAATTTAGCTAGAATATCATCAACATAATCTTCCAGAATTTTATGTATGTAATCATGGAATATCAATTTCATAGCTCTTTGATATGTTGCACCAACATTCTTTAATCCAAAAGGCATGACAACCCAGCAAAATGTTTGCCAAGGTGTAGTAAATGTTTTCTTGTATTGATCTTGGGTGTTGATAAATATTTGATTATAGCCTAAAAAACCATCCATGAATGATAATAAGGCATGGCTTGTAGTTGAATATACTATCATTTCAATATTAGGAAGGGGAAAATCATCTTTTAAAGATGCTTTATTAAGATCACAAAAATTTGTACATATCCTAATACGATTGTCAGGCTTTCCCACTGGTACGATGTTTGAAATCCATGGTGAATAATCAATAGGATGAATAAAGCCAATATTTTGGAGCTTCTTAATTTCAACCTTAACCAATAAGGCTACCTTAGGATTCATCTTGCATATCTTTTTTCTTAATGGTTTAGCATCTCACACCAAGACAATGTTGTGTGTAACTATCTTAGCGTCAATACTCGGCATATCCGAATAAGTCCAAGCAAAATGTTTAGGAAATTCATGTAACAGTGTTGCATGTTCTTCTTGTTCATCCCCATCAAGGAACTTTCCTATTTGAATCACTTTCTCTTTGTTAGATGTGTCCATCGGTGCATTAATTGTATCTCCCATAGGTAATGCACTTTGATTTAGAATTTCAGGAATTTTTTCTTCTTTAATATCATTTGTTTTATTTTCTTCACCAAAGTATCCCTTACTAACTAAGGCACAAGTGAATCTTTATTTGTGGTGATGATTTGGTAAATTTCCATAAACTTCATCATGTTGAAAATAATCCAATGATTCATCACTTGTGGGATCTATTAAATCAGGATGCTTTAAAGTGAGATTAGTCTTAGAAGAATCTTGCATAATGGTGTTGATATTAAGTGAAGGTCTTTTTGATGCTTTTTTAATCTTAGAAGGGCAATATCCAAGACCATTTTTTGTTTCTTGTATGTTAGACTCTATAGGGAAACATATGCCTTGTTCTTTCACACCACACCCTTTTCCACTATAACCTTGTTGCCTCAAGAGTTGATACCCTCTTCCATAAATATTTTCCATTGCTTTCGAGGATGGTGGGTGTTCACAATCAACTTCATCATAATTTTTTGTGTAAGTTGTGTCCTCTTCCATACTTGTTGAATTAGATGCTTTTGAAGGTTCCTCCAAATGTTGTGTTGACATCATCATTGTTTCTTTTCCCTTTTGAGATTCTTTTGTTGTGATTTTGTATTCTCCCATGAATGTAGGTGTTAAATCCATTGAACCCCAATCACCATCCAATAGCTTTGTGAATTCTTCAATAGTCTTCTCTTTTTCTTCCTCTTGCATGGGTTCTACTTTTGAATTTGGTATCAATGTTTTCAAAGGACTTTCCTTGTCTTTCTCAGTGTGCAAACAAATTTCTGGTTGAGGGTCAGCCTTGATTGTATACACCTTGTTGTTATAGGCATACTTTATTAAATGATGAAGAGTTGAAGGTACCCCATTCATTTCATGGATCCATGGTCTACCCAAAAGAAGATTGTATGAGAGATCTTGAGGCATGACATGGATAGGAGTTTGCAATGTGACCTTTCTAACTCTAATAGGCATTGTTAACACACCAAGTGGTTGTTTTCCCACATTATCAAATCCATGAATAGATAAAGAATCAGGTTCAATCATAGTCTTTTCCACTACAATCTTATCTAAAATGTTTACACTACACACATTAAGAGTCGAACCATTGTCAATGAGAGTATGTTTTATCAAACACTTATTAATGACGACCACTATCATAAAAGCCTCATTTTGTTTTTGTGTTTCCAATGGAGGTAACTCATTTTGATGGAAGACAATATCAATGTTAACTGAATTCATACCTTGAATTAGGGTTGCTACATCATTTGGTTGCACACTAGGAGGGACCACTAATTGTTGCAAAGCATTTTGAAGCACAGTATGGTAATTAGATGAAGATTGAATGAGATCCCATAAGGAAATCTTTGCAGGAGTGTTTTTAAGTTGTTCCACAAGATCATACTCCTTTCCACTATGCAAAGGCAAGCGGGGAGCACTAGGAAAAATCGGCTGAGGCAATGGTAATAAGTAGGTATTGTTTGTGGTTGCCTATTGTTCCTTGTGTTATATGTATGAGAAACAGTATTATAACTCAATTGTTGTGAAACATTGTTACTAGTAAGTTGTCTTGCAAAATTCAAAATGGTTCCTTGAGGAAATGGTTTGTTCTTAGGTGGTCCTATGATGAGAACATGTTTGTTTTGAACTTGTGGTCATTGTGAGGGTAGATAGATGGTAAGTTGAGGTGTGATTGCATTAACTTCCCTTTTTTTTGGTTTGTCATAGCAAGTCGTAGTGGACGATCCTTGTGAGACGAAATCCTCAAGGGCTTCATCTAACATATCAAATTCATCACTACTAAAGGGATTGATGGATATGTTAACTTATAGAAAGAGATATGACATTATCAAATAACTATGATTTCTCCAAGGTTGACCATTTAATGTGCAGTTTCTTGTTTAATGTTTTGAGATAGTTTATGGTTTTTAATGTTTGCAAAATGAGGACTAATCTAATTAAAAAATGCAATGATGTAAAAAGATAAAGAAAAGAACCACAGTTCTGGAATAATCTAATACTAAAATAGAAAAAAAATTCAAATTTCCTCAATATTTCATCAAAAGAACAACTTTCTTTAGCATTCAAATCATACTGTTTTAGAATTTCAAAAGAAATAACAACATAAATAGAAGTAGAAATAGACACAAAAATGCACCCAAAAATCCACCAGAATACCTGGAAAAGGATGGATTCACCATAGGGCGAATGAATCCTTGCACAGAGGTTGCAAAAATTAAAATATGAGTTAAAATATGAGTTTCAAGCTTACTACTAGAGTTTCTTGTTTTTGGTTTCATATTTTGATTTTAGTGACTGATTTTCCAGATTTTGACTGTCCAATTGCAAATGCAAGAAGGGACAACAATGGACAAAAGTGACAACTTTTTTGAATGTGATTTTAACTAAATTTGCTAATATATATATATACATTCTAGTTAGGATTTTCAATTTTTCATTCTAGTTATTATTTAAGTTAATTATATATATATATATATATATATATATAATATATTGTATTGTTTATATATATAAATATATATAAATAAATATAAACATATATAATATATTATATTGTTTTTGATAATATAAGTTACATTGTGATAGTTAGCATCAATGCCAACGACTTGTTAAGGGAGTTTTGGTTGTTTTATGGTAATTAAACATGCCAATATATACATGTTAAGGGAATTAAATTAAAAAAAATCATATAAACCTCTACGTGAGGATTAATGCCTCTATCGAAGGCTATATGCCAAGTGTAAACGAGATAATAATGCTCTTCATTAAAAACATAGTGGGACGAGATTTTAACTGTATTGTGGCATGCCTTTAAGTTTTCAGTTTTTACTATTATTAGCATGGTTGTTAATGAGAAAAGAAGTTCATGTTTTAGAAGTTATTATCATTCTTATTATTATGATCTATGAGGAAGAAGAACAGGGGTAAGTCTTTGAAGAAAAGAACTTTTGTTTGCCAGAGGTGAATATATATGACTTATGTAGATAGTTCTTGAGGATTTTTATTTGGAGAATTCATATTATTGATAGCTATGGGTTATACTGAGGAGAATATATAAAGAAGAGCAGAGTTTTTCAAACTATAAGCAAGTCGTGGACATTTGGAAAAGCTTGACAAGAGTATTGTAGTTGTGCATTGGAAATTTGGAAGTGCCAAAGTAGAAAAATAATATAGGTATGAGTACAAATTCTATTTTCATTCTTTATTTTTGGAAATATATAGATAAAGTTTCATATTTGAGAGTCAATAAGAGTTTTTATATTGAATATTTATGAATGAATAGTGAAAGATTAGTCCGATTTTACAGACTTGTGCATGAAATCTTTCAAATTCTTAAGTAAATATTATAAAGGACAACAAAGAGAATATTATTAAAAATAAGGGATTATTGTTACTTACTGGTATAAGCTAATTAGTAATATTTTATTGCACTCATAAAAATATTTAGCAATACACACACACACACATATATATAAACACATATATAATATACTGATATATATGTGTGTGTGTGAGAGAGAGAGCATGTAAAGATTATTTTATTTACATTTATAAAATGGTAAGATAAGTTGGAAGCTTACATTGGTTATTTGGCTGACGATGACTAGATTAATAATCATAGCTATTAATAATGTTTAGACTCCATAAATATGTACTTATTCTTGCAAAATAATAATAATAATATGATGTACACTTATTAGCATTATAAAATACTTCTTGAACAAAGAATGGAGAGGAAAGCATAGAAAAGCCATAATTATTTATGAAGAAATTATATTGGTATTGGTGAATAAAACTTATTTTTACTTGTGTCATGAGTTGATAAGAACTCATGAGATAGATATAGTATCACGAGTTAGTATTCATTATTTGAAAGTACTATAACTTGTAAACAAGATTAATAAGTCTTATTGAGAAAAATATGAGAGTATTACACTCCTAAAAATATATGAACAAGTGGTAGTAGCCAAGGTCTGAGAAATTGTGAGTATGCAATACGGATGTTCAATGTCAGGAATATGTTTCCATGACCTTAGTCATTTATCAACCATAAAAAGTTATACATTTTAATCTTAAATCCATGTAAAAAGTTAGATAAACAATCAAACAAGTCAACTGTGTGTTAAACCATAAGTAAAAGGTCTTTCCAAGTTGAGTTAGAGGTGTGTGAACTCATGGCTACATTCCTATGGAAGTGTTTATTTTATTTAAAAGCTTTGGCCAAAGTATGCAAAAGTCTTTGCTTGCACTAGTCAGTTCACAATGTTCCAGATTGCATAATCCAATTAGATTGGTCATACTTAGTTAGAGGTTGTCTATAGTTGTATGGTCGATTGGGTTATGTAGGAAACAACACTAGGACTCAAATGACATGTATTTGTTGGTTTCTTTTGTTTATACTCTTTATGAAGGGTAGGGCCACTTCCAGATGGAAGGTGTGTGGGGGACCGCTGGTCTATGGTTGGAGGTAATGCACTTGGGTGATGATCTACCTCTTGTAGATGAATTCATAGAGACTTGTGAGATAGATGTATATTTCCAAATATGGAAGACTTTATTACACTTACTATGTATTTTAAACTTGTTTAATTTAAATACAATTCTTTTGTGTGTTGTAAAAGAAAAGATTATCTTATTTTCCAAATCGTAATCATTGCATTACAAATTCAAAAGTTGTAGTATTCATTTTATTATGGATCATGTTAAACGAATGTTATATGAAAGTTAAAGAAAAAATTTATTATCGAATTTTAGCTTGTGGATATTTACTTTCATCTTAATTCATTAAGTAATTCCTTTTTTGAAAGTTGAGTATGTTACAATGTTTATCATTGTAATGGTGAAATTTACCTACCCATGCCAATTCCCATTTAGTCTTAGGTCCATTTTGATAGAACATCTTAATACAATTAAATATTGATAAATAACACAATCTTGTGAAAAGTTGGGCTCATTCCTTGAAACTTTCCTACCATCATTTACACATACTCCCATCCATCTAATCTTGTCATTTCTACATATGCATGGATTCCTATGTTATCATTTATTACACTTACTATTGTACCTATTCCCATAAAAAATTTTATTGTTTTGATACTTACTTTCATGTTTCTAGTCAAACCCATGGTGTGCAAGAGCAATCCTCTACTATGTGGAATCAATCCAATACATAAAATTTTAGTTATTTGTTAACTCCAAGCTATTTCACTAGCTATTATGAACCAACTTGGTACGTGTTTGTGTGATTAATTGCTATGAATGTGCATTCATTCATATCCATAAATCATTGGAAATCCTATGCATTAAATAGAAGAATCATTTTAGGAACACTTCACTTGAGAACATTAAAAATGACCTAATTTTGCATCAGATCATTTTAGGACATTTGCATGGCTAATGAGTGTTATCTTCAATCATTTTCATGATCATTATTCTAGTCTAATCAACGGGGTTGACGTAGGAGAACTTGGCCCTTACAATTCGACAATCTCTCCAAGGTATTTTAAAATACTTTGAATCCTTAATAGTTAGTGAATAGTAAAGAATATATCAAATTGAATAGTAGAAGTACACATTGCGCCAAATCAAGATTGAATGCAATGGTTGAATCTATGTGGTGTGATATTGATTCATATGTGAGGAATAGACCAAGGGAGAAGGCATGTAATTGGCCTAGGAAGAAGTTCATGTTTGCACAAAATTTCAAACAATGAGCACATTGAGGACATTTATTTTTCTATACCTAACTAACTAGAAATTAGTGCCACATTTATGGTAAGTATCTTAATCTCTTGCATTGGTTTCCTAAATTGAATATTTTGATAATTGTTCAATTACCTAGGTTAATTGTATGTTTATTGATTGCATTAATTAACTAGCATAAACATAGAAATTACATTTTCCTTTACAATTATCCATCTATTCCCCTCTTAAATGCATTGGATGTGTAAACCATCAATTCACATATCGTGTATGTCTAGTAAGCTTGACATTAATGGAAAACAAAACAATCCATTGAATGAATGTTTGTCACTGGATGTGTAAAACATCAATTCATGTATCTTGAATGTCTAGTAAGCTTGACATTGATAGAAAACAAAACAATCCATTGAATGAATGTAGTAACATCCAGGAGACCAAACAACCTATAGAACAAAAAGATAAAAACCTACAAATCTCACAAACTTACAAACATTAATGAAAGAAACAAAACTCACTATTTCCCAATTCCATCACTCTAGGCACCAACACACACCAACACAGAGAGACAAAACAAATTAACAGCTGAATTAACCATGCATCCATGCTTGCTTGGTCTTATTGTCCACTAATAGACCAGTCATCCCTACTATGAGTCATGTTCAGTCACCACACTAGTGGATGTCAATGCTAAAGATGGGTCCTCCTTACCTCAGTATCTTTTCACAAACCTACCTTCTTCGAAGGCATTTTGAATTGAATTCTTTTTCTTAAGGCGTGGGATCGGGTGACGTCATGATCTTCCTGCATGAAATCAGTCGCTGTCACAAATTTCCCGACGACAACGTAAGCATGATGTGATGGATGCCCGTTGTGCGGCAACCGCGCCGCTAAGTGGGACCCACACGAAGGGAGAAGTAGTAATGCAGGGCGTTCGCTAAACTGCGCGCATATTTCCAAACGAGAAAGCTGCAGATTCATTCCACAGAGTTCGGAGTGCATCTACAGCGTCTCGTACAATATTATTAACAGGATATTTGTGCTACTCTAGACAAGCGGGACCCACATTTATTGGAGCTCCTCGTGGCTCTGACTAGTAGGTCATTGCCTTCACCGATTTTTGTGCCGTATAATATGGTAGTATTTAAACGTGTCCTTAACCAAGGAATTTCTTACCTAAGTTCAAAATTATTTTTATCATTGAAAAAGTAGTTAATAAGTAGGTTTTTATTTTATTTCTTAAATTGAAGAAAAGCATAAATTAATAATAGTTAACTATTCATTGATCCCAAGTTAACTGTTGTCTCTTGGAAGGAACCCTATGAAGTTTTGTCCCTTAATACCATTATTAAAAGGTCATTCACATGTGTATTGTCCCTAAGCTAGCGAGGTTCCATGTCTTGGTCTTAGCCAAATTCATTCAATTCCCCTCGATAGCAATTTCTTAAGCATTTGCACATTATAAGAAGTTGACTCCGGCCCCTTTTTAAAATGATTTAGGGCTTTTGAGTCATCAAAATTCTCAAAGCATGAGCATTTCTTTGATAAGAACAAAAGCTCAATCCCAATTATGCCCTTGTCTTGGACATTGAATGCCAATACCAAGCTTTGAGGCCTCCGACATGGAAGGACAATGGACTCATAATTGTGGAGTTTAATAATTGAATGTTGAGATTATCATTCCACTATCCAAATTAATAGTATATGTATATTAAATTCATTTTGATGGCATCAGTGGATTAGTTTATCATGTGGGAAAGTTGTTTATCAACTCGAAAAGATTCCTAATGTCTTTGAGCCACTTTTGGGTCTTTATGATTTTATATATAATTGGGTCTTGATGTGCTATATATATATATAAAATGTCAGCTATATTATATAGATGAGTTTAAAGGAGGATGTGCCAAACTTATCATATTGTTGACCAAGTGTCATGCCAAATTATCATGTTTGTTGAGGTCAATATTATGGGGACTTGTGATGTAGTGCAACAAATTTTAAAATGTATAAAGTATACTTTAATAATTATTGTGTATTCATATGTAGACAAAACAATATATACATCACATGTATGGTTAGGGGGCTCCTAGGCTTGTTTCATTTGCTTTGAATTTTTATATTGTTTTTAATGGGTGAGTTGGGTAAGTTCCAAAATTATATAATCACTAAGTTGGAGTTTTCGAGAAGGGGAAGTTTTCACAAAGACAAAGGTTTCCAATGTTCATTTTGTAACTTCGATGAGTTTGTCCTATCACTACTATTTTTCTAGCTAGAAAAATAATGCATCATGTGATTGCTAGGAATTTGGAATAAGGTCATATGATTCTTTATTAAGAATGAAAAAGAAATTAGGTTAGTTTTCTTATTGACAAATTAGGGAAATATATGATGTAGAACAATGATTTATGTAGCCTTTGAGAATAAAGAGACAAGGCAAAGCGTTGTGACTAACACAAGTAACAAGAAATAGAATATGATTAGTAATAAAACATTTTTTAATAGGAATAAGTTGAAGATTATAGACAACAAGTATGATTAAAATCACATTAGAATAGAGTTATATTAGTATCTTTTAAAGAGGTATTGTTGTATACATCAATAATGTTTAGTTTATAAATAAAGTTATATTTATATTATGTTTTATGGTATTGTATTTGTTAGATTATCTTTAATCTTTCATAAAGTTGTCATGATAGAATGTGGAAAGCAAGATGGTAAGTGGAAAGACTTCTTGAAGTTGATGATTGAATCCTATAGCTTCTAGAAATCACTTGCAAGCAATTATCGTATCACAAAAGAGAGATATAAGTAAGATGATGTGCTCAACAACTTGAGAAATTGTATTGATGCAATAACTTGAATGAATGATTACAATGAAAGGTGAATACTTATTAAAGGAAAAAAAAACCCTAGATTAGGGCTTGATTAGATTGAGAAAAGTGTCATCATCTAATGCAATGAGATAACATGAACTAAATATAGCTCAATCTAATAATAAAGAAACAACTCCTATGTTTAGCTTAAGTAATTAAAGTAAAAGGTGTTTAATAATTAATTAATAACTAATTAATTATTAGGTGATAACCTATTTACTCCAACACCCCCCTTACGATCAACTTAGGGAGAAATTAAACAATTGATAAAAGAAGATATGATGGATCCATAATACATCCTAACTATAAGGCCTGATGAGGTACCCATGAACAAGCAACTAAAATCTCTCATAACAGGAGAAAAGGGAGAAAACCTCATGGGAAAAAACTCCTCTCTAAAAGAGAGATAAAAGAAATGAAAGTGTACATGTGACAAAGAAATGTAGGACTCAATATGTCCTCCCAAGTGTTGCTTTGGTCACATAAGTACAATCATGATCCTCTATAGGAGAGAAAAGATGAGACAATGAATCCTCCCATAAGGAAGAAGCTCCTCTATCAAAAGTGAATGCTCGATTAAGAATGTTGAAGATGATCCAAAAATGACAAACATTGTTCCTTTCCTTAGGAAGAAACACATCCAATGGTGAATGTTTGATTAATAGGAATGGTGGCATATGACATATCTAGTTGCATATTACCTCCTATAGTTGCACTCTATTTCCTTAATAAAAGCATCCCGTACGTAAGTAGGAGGAATGTCCACTACTATAACAATCATTGCAAACTCTTTCTCTAGATATGCTACCAGTCTGAAACGTACCTCCTTAATGATTCCTATCACAAGAACCTCTATGGAATCCATTGCATAACATTTTCCAAATACCCTATTAATCTTTAATCCCAACACTTTCATAATCTCTACTAGCATTATGTTTGAAGACGCACTTGAATCAATCATACAATTCTTTATCAACTTGTCCTCAATCATAAGTCACATAAAAGGGGTCCACCTGATTTGGGCATGCAGTCAATGTGGCACCCAAAAATACTTGAGGAATATCATTACTAATACCCTAAACATTCTCTTCTTTTATTTTCACTTTACTCACTTTAGGTAGAGTAATCA
>VDFB02149580.1:0-48693 GCA_007258455.2 Sequoia sempervirens
TGGTGGTGAACCCCATGGTTTCCCCATAGCAATTGATAGCCCTAACATAGCTGATATAGACTACTTTGACCTCAAGCACTCTACAAAATTAGATTACCTCTACCCTACTAGTATTGCTTACTCATATAATGAGCACCAATATTCTACCTCTTGTAAGCTTAGCCACATCTCTCCTCACATGTCCAATCTTTGTGAACACCTGTATAAGTTCTTGTTATTTTTCCCTCTCCTATCACAATCTAGCCACATCAACCTCAACACAATGTAACTAGTCATATAGTCCATCACTCTCCCCTACCACCTTGTCTCTCTTTTACACCACTTGATCCCTCTCCACCAAAAGGCTAGACCACTTTTCCTACAATATATCTCTCTTTTCTTACCACCCATCCCTCTCCAATTATAGGTTGTCCCACTCATTCAAATCCTAATCCAACCTCACCTCCAATTACTCTGCATCTACCCCCTCCCTCCTTATAGATCTCCCTATGGATGCATTTGTGGTAGCTCCTGACCTTGCCCACCTATTTTTGAGCTAGAGCTTGCACCACTATTGTTGCTCCTCCCACTCCCACTCCCTATTCTATACTCTCCTTCTCCACCTACTTCCCCCTCCTCTCCTACCTCTACCTCCATCTCCACATGCTCCAATTACTCCTCCTCCTCTATAAGTTTGTAGCCTCCTACTACACTATTCCTTTCCTATAGGATCTATCACATCCCTCCCCTCACAAATCCTCCACCTCCTCCACCCTACCTCTTGACCTCTCTAGAAACTACTTTGATCTTATCCTATAGGGTGATCCATTTTGTTGGTTTCAATATTTGTGGTCACTGCTCCCTCCACCACTATCTATGCACTAGAATCTCCCTGATATCAATCACATCCTCCCTATCACCCCACTCTACCCACTACATATTTGTCTAGCTTCACTCTACCTTTCCCTATCAATAAATGTTCTCCATTGATCCACCTCCCTATCCAGACAAGAAAATACATGAGGACCCACTAGTACATCTTTCCATATCCAAAAACACCTATGCACCCTACTAATCATATATCTCTCAATGATGTATGGGTATTCTCAATGGGGTAACAATCAATCATCACATATTAGAGATATCTAAATTCATTATTTCATCCCTCCCCCTCCTTCCATGGCCTCCAAGAAGCATATCTCTACTACAACTCATATACAATCTATTGCTAATACTCCATGTAGCCCATTTGTTGGTATTTGAAATTACTTTTCCAATCAAACATATAAGGCTCCCCAAAATCCAATGCAACCTTATCATTGATAGGTCAAACCACTGTGGTGTGCTCCCACACCCACACTTGTAGAAAATTCACATGCCCTAGATGTTGTATCCATCTTTGTATGTCACCAAGTGAAGGTCCTTATACAAGTGGGATAACATGCAAGCCCCCTCACACAAACTTTTTCCAATGCTCAACCTTATTTGCTACACAATTTTCTAGGGAACTATGGAATGATCATCCACTCTTGTCAAGTAGCATAATTTCATTGAAAAGAGCCACCATCACTAAAGGATAATCAAACACTATCCTCCTGCAAGCATCCAATTCTACCACCCTACCTCTCCTTGGGAGATCTACTCTCCCAAATAGCCACTAGAATATTGTATCCATAGTTGGGTCCTAATCAATACTTGTAGTATTTTCCATACATCCTCAAGAGTAACCATCATCTCCCTAGTCGGGAGATGGAAGGTGTTCGTTTTAAAGTCCCATCTCTCCATTAGTTTTGTAAGCATCACTCTATGTTCTTGGATTGCATGCATCATCTCTATGTAATCGAGCCTATAGGCTCATAGTGTATCCTAATCTACATCCCCAAGCTATGTCATTAAACTCAACACCATTGAGCTTTGCTCTCACATCTCCAATGGTCATAATTCCTCTTGCATAGAATTTCACAACATTAATTAGTCCCCAAAAAACCACCAATCTATTTATTTCCATGCATTCCCTTCCCCCTTTTCCTATTTTCCCTCTCAAGAACAACCGTTGAGTTACCCAATGCATCCATTAGGTTCCTCACACAATCGTTAATTCTTATTTTCTCATACTTTATGCATTTTTTGTGTTTTTATATTCAACCATTGTGTTATTACCCAACCATAGATTTATGTAATTTTTTGTGATCATGCAACCATTGTGATTTAATGGAACTATCCCACTTTCTACATAGTCATTGATTCACTCTACGACTGCTATGACTCTTGACAAAGTCACCCTGACCCTTAATACATTTTCAATTTGCATTTTTACTGCTTCAATAGTTGTGTCATTTGTTCTAGTCTACCCCTCATTAATGACCTAAAAATTCATTAAATGCTAAGGTTAGGGGTATGTATTGTGGGCCCTTGCTCCTTCAAACATGTATACCACCTCACTCACTCTACCAGATTCTCCTCTATTGGCATGTTCTCCATCTTTCTCCTACTTTTATTCTACTCTCCTCTTAGTTTCATTATAGGATAGGGTAAAAATGAATAGATTTCACCCCCAACTATTTATTCCCCCATTTCAATATTTTTTCTCACATTTGTTCCTCCCAACTCTATTTTATTTTTTTTCTTTCATTCATCCATGTTTTCCTTTTCTGTCCATTTTTTCTACTATTTTCTCCTTTCAAGAGGCCACCCAAACCCTTTTTTAACTACCTACCCTTTCAAGGGGCAATCACCCTTCTACCATATTTTCTTTATTTTTTCTACACTAGGCCATCCTTTTCTCTCCCTAAATCTTCAAGTGACCTATATTTTATTTTTCTTTGAAATAACATTTTTTAATTCCATTTTAAAGAGGGGAAAAATGTAGGCACCTAAAATTAACATTTTGTCAATACAAATTATTTATTCCATAATTGACCTTTTACATTAGATTAATTACTCCAATTCCTAAAATCTATATTATTTAATTGATATTTCTCGCTAATTCCCTCATCCAAAATTATTTCTTCATTATCCCCTAATTATCCTCTAATCATGTACACATGAGATAATCAATGATTAACCTTAGATTTGACCAACCCAAGCCTCCATGAGGATCCACTTGTCACACCATGTACATGACAATTGATACTTGTTGAGTGCAAAAATAAAGATTTTATTCTTATTACTATGCTTGAACTTTGATTTGATATTTCATTTTATGATTCAGTTCACCCTATGTGCGTAAGCTTGTGAAATATGTAACAACAGTTTTCTCAAGGGTTGAGAGTAGCAATATGAGTCTAATGTAATGCAACCTACTTCAAAAATAGAGTCCAACTATTAAAAATCCCTTACTTAATTTTTTTCAACAATATTACAAACCAGTGATATAAAGTGAATTTCTCGCTATAGGAATTGTAATAAGATAATTATGGTGATAGGAGCTATTATACAACAATTCTAGTGACAAGAATTGTCTCTAAATAATTTTGACTTCAAGAACTATCATGAATAGTTTTAAAAGGAAATTAATCTAGAACTTTATCAATCCAAATCAAATGCATTAGTTAATCAATTGTTCTTAACTGAAATCAAACACTGCATAAAAAATACCTTGCACACTCATAAAGAAAACAAAAAAATACAACCAATGGTGGTTGGAGAGTGGGCCCTACCTCCCAGTCTACCAATGAAGGAAATGCTCATAAATGCTTTGAAGATAATTATATAATGATAGCAGTATTCATTATGATAATAATGACAATGATTAATTGTTTGTGCTACATATATGATGGCTTATATAACTCCAACCAATTAACAAACTATATAAAATAAATAAATATAAGTTACTATTTTATAGTTTAAAACCATGATACAATGATTGGTTAGGAAAGAGTGTGTGGCCTATGACCACTCTTTCTTAACATAGAAAATAAATTGTTATAACAACATACTAAATTATACTTGGTTGAATATAAAAAAAAAAAATCACAAGGAATCTTCATTGTTCTTATCTATGGCTATAGGAGGCCTACTTTTACCCTATTTTAGTTACATACAATTGCTTGATAAGTGCTTGCAAAATATTACTTCCTAGGGTATATTATACTCCTTTAACATATATTAAAAATCTTAATCTTATAAAATTAATAGTGTCAATCAAGGAAGAAAGGTTAAACTATAAATTTAAATTAAATAAAGACTTGGACAAACTTTTAACCTATGACTTCCCCCCTAGGTGAAGAAATTACATACATCCTCATGGATTGAATACTTATAGACTCAAATTACTATTTAGGTGGCTCAATAGTTGAACTTTTATACAGTTGCCATGATTTCATTTTTCTAGGAAGCCTTTAAGTCTATAATCCTTTATTGATGTTCTTCTGGGGTTATATAAGATGTCATAACTTTTTCCTTTTCCTTAACCAATTGTTCCAACTACTATTTCAATCTTTTTATTTCTTTATCATGTTGTTGGTTTATCTTGTAGGAGTTTATGGTGAACTCCTCAAACACCCCAAAATCACTTGCAAGACAAAAATATCTTCCACAAGAGAGAGATGGTAGAAATATCATGCTATCATTAAGATGCAAGAATTCTAAACTGAATATGGCAAAGTACATATGAATCCTTGCTTATATAGGCAAGGTTGAGATGTAGTATGTAATATGATGTAGACATGTATCATAATCTTATGACATGTGACAACTAACTACCTAGGAAATGAGGCTAGATAAGATAAGACTTCTAGAAAAGACAACTCATCCTTCTGGAATGAATCTTATATCCTAAGCAAACATGTGAACCTATCACCTAGTATATGATACCTAGGAATATAATTAAATGACTAAGTAAACTTATGTGAGTGTAATTAAATAATTAACTACACCAACACCCCCCATAAGTGAAACTTAGGAAGGAAATTATTATGAAAATGATGCAAAGATGCAATGATGGTTCCCATCTATGAGGCCATGTTAGGTACCCATGTACAAATGCAATGCAAATAAATCTCTCACAAATGGAGAAAAGGAGAAAACCCAATGGGACAAAACTCCTCCCCAAAAGAGAGATAATGCAATAATGATTTTCATCACAAATCTAATCAATCTCCATCACACAAAGGATGAAAAAAGAGACCATTTAGCCACCTCATAATGAGATAACCTATTGCAAGAGAAGCATTGGAAGTACACTTTGGAGTAACACTGGAATCCTCAATTTGAAAAGCAAGGAAAGATACTTCTATTTGCTAGAAACTATATTAGAGTCACTCAAGGACTCAAGTTAGAATCATGCAAAGAACAACAAACCCGATGCCAAGGAACACTAGAAAACTCAGACTGGCACAACTCTAGAATCTATGAAGCAATAGTCAATTGAAAGATGATCAGGAATTGAAATGAAGTCAGAGAAAATGCAAACCTAATATTAGCACACAAAAAAGGAAATAGTGCATGCATTGATGAATGTTCACATCTACCTCCATGATGAAAAATAACCTAAAATTTGTATAGATGACAAAATCTCAAAAAATGGCATGCACCATTGTGAAGTGCTCAAAACTAGCTTTCCATTGATATCTCGTTTGCCAAAAAAAACACTGTGGCCAAAAGTTATGAATTTTTCAAAAAAGTTGAATTTAGCCTACAAGAAATGGGTTTTCTAGCAAAAAAAATTTACTTCTGATTTGATTTCTAAATAATCTACTCACTGTTTGTAGACACTAATAGAAACCCAGAAATATTTTGATGCTAAAAGCAAAACCCAAAAATCATTTTTTGATCTAGCAAGGAGAAAAAAAAGAATTTTTTAACCTTCAACCAGGAGAAAAAATGACACACGACACTTTTTGTACAACAATTTTCTTTAGGTCTATGCAAGATATACAAAATCTAAAAGAAACCTAGTTGAAATTTCGACCATGGCTACAAAACCCAGAAATCATTTTTCTCACAAATGAGTGGAAGCTATATTTCTAAAGAAAAAATGAAAATGACTCCAATAAAAATGGCTAGATCAAAGTTCAAACCCTTGTAGATTTGACAAAATATGTCATACTTTGACGAAACAAAAACCAATCTTGACTTTCTCTAATGCCTTGGATTCAATGGCGAGGTTCTCAAGACCCCAACTCACACCCAACAAAACTTTCATGCCAAGATTGGCCCCTCAGATCTAGGAAGAAGTCCACAAGAATGTCAGACTGAATATGGAAAAGTACATATGAAGCCTTGCTTATATAGGCAAGGTTGAGATGTAGTATGTAATATGATGTTGACATGTGTCATAATCTTATGACATGTGACAACTAACTAACTACCTAGGAAATGATGCTAGATAAGATAAGACTTCTAAAAAAGACAACTCATCCTTCTAGAATGAATCTTATATATTAAACAAACATGTGAACCTATCACCTAGTAAATGATACCTAGGAATATAATTAAATGTCTAAGTAAACTTATGTAAGTGTAATTAAATAATTAATTACACCAACATATCTCATATACCTCTTGTAGTTGTCCTTGAAGGGGTCAAGGATTTCCACTTCTAATTGATGCACTTTGACTTGTAGAGCCTAGATTTCCATCTACAACTTATTGATCATTTATTCCACATAGAATTCTTCTACTAGGGTGAATCTATAGGGAGTTCTTGCCCTATAATATTGGCCATGGGAACCTCTTCTGTGTATTGCTCAAAAATAGGGAAATATGCACAATGGATTTGTCATTTGGGGCCTCTTCTACTATTGGTTACTTGTAAAAAAATAGGAAAGGCATGTGAAACATTAGTATTTTTCTCAAACTTGAGTCATGTTCTTCCTCCTCTTGATCATAAAAAATTGGGGAAATATGTACATTATGTTATCCAGGCATGTCTCCTTCCTGTTGTTCATTAAAATCAGGGGAAACGTGTCCAGTATGTTGACTAGGCATGTTCTCTTGTTCTTCCTATAACTCATTAGAAATAGGGTGTTTTGTTTCTTGGAAGAAAGGAATTATTTCATGGGTATTATCATCAACACCTTGTTTGGTCAAAGGTTCATTTTATTCTACAAGGAGCTCAATTTCCTCCTCGGTTTCCTTTTTCTTCCTCCTCTGTCGTTCTTTTTTCCTCTATCGATTTTGTCTTCTTTACTCATGACTTTCTATAATTATCCTTTAAGAGATAAGTTGCTAGTACCTATAATCTAAATTTGTATTTTCCACATCTATAGCACGCTTGCAACATTTTTCAGGTTTTACAATTTTGAAGTCGATTGATCCACAAAATTTTGTTTCCTCTTTTTTCTTGTACTATGTGAAGGGCCTTCTACAGTTTGAGGGACAATTATTTTTACATATTTTTTGTTCTCGCATTGTTTAATTGCATGATTTTCTAGTTCAACCCCATGAGTAGTAATATTTTCCTTAATTTTTTCTTCATGTTCAACATCATTTCCTTGAGTTTTAGGATCCTCAAGTTCAATGTCATTACCTCAGCTTCATGAGCCTCAGGTTCAATATCATTATCTTCAGCTTCATGAGCCTCAGGTTCAATATCATTATCTTTAGCTTCACGAGCCTCAAGCTCACCTTTTGAAGTCAAATTACTTAAAGATTCTTCTTCTCCAATAAAATACAACCAACTTATTGGTGGAAAAAATTGTTTCAAGCTCTCGATAACAGATAAATTGATTAGACCATAGTGGGCCAGAGAATTATTACACCCTTTTTGGACTTCTTGACACAAATGTGGCTAATCTTTGGAAAAAACGCACTATGTACATACAAAAATGCATAAAAACATACATGGAAACATACATAACATGATGATATGATGTAGTGTGGGGCCTGCCAAATGGATGATAAAAGTAATGAAACCAACAGAAGCAAGGAAATGTCACGGTGAGGAAAGCGAGGTGTCACATCACCAAATTATGTTGGTGTTTTTTTCCTTGTGTGAGAATCTATCCATTCACCATGGATGGGAAGGGTGTTCATTTGATTAAGACATGCGTTTGAAATTATAACAAATACTATTTTTGGAAAACAACGGAAACCACTCTGTGTTCTTGGTTTTCTCATTCTGCAAGTTGAAACTGAAATGTTGGAGAGGTATTTCTCATTTTACAGGTTGAAATCCAAACATTTGAGAGCAAGGGGGCATTGTAGGTGAGGGAGATGACCAAGCAACTTGAGGTGAGGGATTTTTATGTATGGTTTCATGTGTTTTTGTATGTACATAGGTGCGTTGTTGTTGTGGGTTGCAGGTTTCTCAGTGTTTTGAGAACCTAGAATCTTAGAAAACAATATGAATGTCTTCAAAAGATTTTGTTATTAAGACCGTAGGACTGTAATGAAATGTGGACCTTTTTATAAAAACACATTGTCTTCCAACAACCTTTAACACTCTGTATTTTCTACTCTTTCATTCAGTAGGTTGAAAGTGAAAGGTTGGAGAGTAGGGAGAGACTCAAAACACATCTGAAGTGAGTTGAGGGGTTTATAATCATTTGGGTTGTTAGTTGTAAAGGGTTTTACAAAATTATGAGGGTTTTTGTTTGTAAATTATTTTTAAACTTTAAGTGGGTTGCAGTTTTTGTAAAACCTAGTGTTTTGCATCTTAGAATTTTACAAAAGAATATGAATGTCTTTGTTGGCAATTAGGATTGCACCCTTAGTCAAGCTAAGCTTGGCTATCCTATTACAACATGGAAATGCTCTCTGACTTGTGGGTAAATCAATGAGTGAGAGCGAATCTCCAAAGTGTGTTGGTTCCCTCTAGTAAACCATCTAATCTAGAGATTTTCAAGGGAAATGGGTAGGAAGAAAGTTGAAAAGTAAATCCTACAACCTAAGATGATTAACTAGAAATTTAGTGGTCTTGACAACTTAATACTCACAACAATCTCCTTTAAATCTTTGATCCTCACAATCCCACCTTGAAACTACCTAATTCATCAGTAATTTTCACGAAGGCTCACTAATGGAACACAAAATGCAGCCTGAATTAGAATAGACTCCTGAAACAAAATTCACAAAACCAAAACATAAAGAGGATTCAACTCTTGAATCACAATCAATGTCAATTGATATTGTAAACTTTAGACAAGAAAATGGGAAGGAGAATCCTGTTGTTTTATTGAGATGAAGGAGTACAAGATCAAAATCTAATTCAAAGAAGTTTACAAGTCTCTCTTCAATGAATATGAAAGCAAGAAACATAATTTTGAACCCTTGAGAAATTAAAATTTCTCAAACTTATAGCCTGCAAGTGACATTAATGGTGAGAATAGAAAAATCAACTTCATTTGCATCTCAAAAGGCAATATTTTCCCATTTTTGAGCTCAAGGAAAAAGCCTAAAAAATAGTGTCATAATCTCTTCCAAACTACATCAAGAAGATGAAAAATTTCCATCTCCAAAGGGTCCATCCAAAAATCCTCAAAATTAGGTGCAAACAACTAAAGAACTGAAAATAGAAAGTCCAATTTGTCATTTCTTTTCCAAATCTGCCCAAGAACTCGAACTCAAAATAGAAACTTTCAATGACAACTCAAGTACTGCTTTAGATAACAATTAATTAAGCAATTCATAAGAATATTGCTTAATTAATGTTTTACAATTTGCAGTTTCAAAAATAGAAAGCTCTGTTACATTCCCCTTCTATGCCAACTTGACTTCAGTTTGAACTTAAATATTCTAATTTTGCAATTCTAAGTAAAACTTCATACTTTGAAAAATCAAAATATTAAATACAAGACCCTTATTTATTTGATTTTTCTATAAAAAATCATAAAAACTAATATCAGGCACACATTATGTTTACTCCATAGTCAAAGAGAGAAACCTAGGGTACTCAAAACTTAGACAAAATTATGAGAACTAAGGTCATTAACTTAATTTTTATGCAAGGCATGAAATATTTCTATGGCACACGAAAAGCTTACCCTAGAATGAAAGGGCCAAAGCATATATGATTTTCTCTAAAAATCAAAGAAAAGAAATAAGGCTAGGTTCAACCTAAGCATGACTGCTCATAAAGCAAGGAATAAGGCATTAATATGGCATTTGATTTTCTAAAAAAATGTGATTAAAATCACATTTGAATTGTGCACATGGGGAAACCCTAACACCAAAACCGACCCCTATCTCACATTTTGGTCATCATTTCACTCGACCAAGTTTGAAGAAAATAGCACTCCGTTGTTGGCCGCCATGGAGAACTAGGATTTAAGCTAGAAGCTTCACCATTTGAGCTTGCATCATGTTGATTTTGGTTGAATCTTCCTCTATATTTGATGGTAAGTCTTTTGTCACCATTTTGATGTCTTTTTTCCTTCATTCAAATGAGAAAATGGGCCTTTGGGCCACGACCATGACTGGTTTTATATGTATTTTGTGTACCTTGTGCTTTTTGTTGTTGTAATGTCTTATTTGGCCACCATGAAAATGCTTTGTACAAGCTCTTGGTGAAGGCTTGGCCGAGGCCTTGGACTGGTTTTTCGACTCCTTGCCATGGTAAGCTCCATTTCTTTCTATACTTTGTGTATTTTTTTCTTTAAGAGGCTCAAATTGAGCTCACTCAACAAGAACAAGCTAAGCACAAACATTTTTTTGAGTTTGGCCATTGTTTGGGCCACGACTTCACCATATATATTTCTTGGTTTCTGTATAATAATCTCCTTTTGGGCTTGACCTAATGGAGTTTCCCAAAAAATTGTAGTTTCTAAGCATCCCATGGACATAATCAACACTTTAAACCCTTATCCCCATGGTTTGGGTAGGGTTTTGTCTTTGAAGGCCCTTAGCCCTTCTAATGTCAAGTTGACCTGCCCTTTCAGTGTCCAGTTCTTTAAGTTATCAATTGATCCATCACATACATTCATTCACCGACCCCTTTGGCTTAGAGCGCCTGTCATCCAGTTGGTCATCAACTTTAATGTTTTCCTAAAGTCGGGTTTTAATATTTCCCCAAATGACTAAGCTGAAGTCATTCTTCCATGAGGGTTAAATCATCATCGAACTAACAATGGCCCCTTATTTAATGCTAACCTTTCCATGTGTGTAGGTTTAGAGATTTGACACCATGGGAAAGGATCTTAGCCATACCCCGCCAACTCACGAATGTTAAATGTCAGTTAGTTATGTAGTGCGAGGATAGCGAGATCAAGATGCTTGTCCTTATACGAACATGGGGCCCAGTCTCTACTATCTGGCTTACTACTCATGGTTCTAAACCAATGGCAAAGGTTAAGTGTTGGGAACAATTTCTATCATTCCCCGCTGGCTCGCAAGGAAAAGGTGAATACTTGTTAAAGGCTATGAGAGCAGCGAGATCCTGACACGTGGATTAATCCACCAAGTTTGTGAGATATGCAAAACTCACTGATGGAGTTTTCATCTGATTTGGATCAATGTTATTGGTCGGAGCCAAATGAATGAAGAACTACTGGAATTCAAACCCAGTCAGCCCAAAGTGAGCCGTTTGATCTACCATCTCATCAAGAGATCAATGGTTGACATTCAAAATTGATAAACAGGCACGTGATAGCCATTTAATTCTGCAACCAGTGGGCATTAATGATCTTCTCTTTGCAAGTGTGATCAAATTGATCTTCATGCATATGGAGACTTAATTGCTGGTAATCATGAAGAAGGATATGTAGATTTCCATGCACTTGGGAAATAAATGGTGATAATATGCATGCCAACGAATTGACCAGTTTACGCATGTGTTTCATTGAGTATTTATGATTGTTATCATCACATTGTTCAATAAATACAGTGAGAGTTGTTATTTTTGTCATCATAATTATTTGTCAAGTCTTTTGAGTTTGTGCAGAAAGCCGAGGTTACAAGTGCAAATTCTTGGAGTTGTAGAATGAATAAGTTTGGTGGTTCATTTTTTCTGCTGTGGAGGCCTTCTAGACTCAATTTGTAGAAGTCTCATGGCAAAGACCTAGAGCATACATAGAGCACTCATAAGGCTATTCATGGTGAGGAATTTGTACTTGTTGTTACTAGGTGTAGTCACCAATTGAAGGGCCAAGCTGCGAGCTCAAAGATAATGGGAGAAAAAGGAAAAGAAGTCATTGGGCCTTCAAGCAAAATTCAAAGGAAAATTCTATATGGTTGAAGTTCCTATGGAAGGAAGAACTCTCCCATCGCTATCTCTTATTGGTCAACTGATAGTGAGACCAAAATGGACTCAAGATATCAACAATATCTCACAATGCTAAACCAACGGGCTCTATCAAAGGAAGAGGTGCTTGCAATTCCTCTCATTGTTGTGAAGACTACAAGTGGATATGAGTACTCAATGGCTAGAAAGGATAAGAATGAAGAAGGATATGTGGTTTCTCCTCCTCCTATTGCAAGAACGTGAAGTGGGCATGTGTACTCTGGCTCCACTATTGGTTCTGTGTGATGAAGTTGCTTTCAGGATTGTGAAATTTTGTCATGAAAATGAAGTTATGTGTGGGTTTTTCTCATTTTTGGGCATTGGTAAGTCTTGTGTTGAGCATGGACAACTGAAATTGGTTTTTGATGGTGAACGTGCTAACCACAAATATGAAATGATAGGTTATGTCAATAGTAAAGGCTACTTTTGGTGGTATTAGCATATTTTGATGGTTATACATTTTGCCTCCCCTTTTCAACAAACTATTGTAGATTCTATTATGGGGAATTTTGAAATGCAATTGAAATTCAAGTGAAATGAAATTTTGTAATGTGTTATGCATTTCGAGCCAGAAGCTTGTCTACTCCCTTATTCTATAAAAGGGAATTTAGGGCTCATTTGCAAGGGGTTCTAATCTTTTGAGTCTTTAGGTCCAATATACAAAAAGGGTAGAAGTTAGAAAGAATACCAACAAATGGAGTACTTGAATTGTCTTGGTCTTTGAACTATGCATATGTAAATATTAAATAGTTTTATAGAAATTACTGATATCGAAACAAATTTCATGCATAATCCATATTCTCTTCTCTGTAAATCATCTTGCAAATTTTGAATGCAATATCAAGCATATTCTATTCATCTTCAAATACTTCGTTTGAATGCATGTCTTTATTTCTCCTTCAGTTCAAAGAATCGATTAAATGCTTAAATGAGGTCATGAATTTGTGAGGATTTATAGAGGATTTGGTAAGAAGTGATGCTTTATGTACAGTGATTTTTCATAATGCAAGGCCTTATTAAAATAGTCTAGAATTATCAAATTTTAAAGAATTTCTATATAACTGATTGTAAGATGCATGACTCCATTGCCCAATTGATGAAGACACTAGTCTATTTGTCATGGTATTTGTCACTTGAATTATAATAATAGTATACCAAACTGTGGATTCAAGGATAAAATGAAAATTTATTAAAATTAACTTACTATGAGGCATGTGCATGAGATAAATTTCCTTGTTCCTAGTAAATTGATAGTTATTTGGTAGAAGATTAGCCAACCTTTGAGTGAATTATGTTATTTACCCCTCATAGGAACCGATCTGTGATTTTCTACGTCATTCATTGAGATAGTCAAATGAAATGTTAGAAGGAACACCCTCCTAGGTCCCAAAGATCCTAAAGTGTAGAAGATTTTAGTCTTCGACTGAATCTTGTCAGTTGGCCATTCATTTTAAACGTCTTGAATATAGGAGTTGGCTACTTTTAGAGATCCCTTAGGTTTACTAAAAAAAACCAACACAGCCCATGATGTAGAAATGTATGTCATTTGAAAAGAAGATAAAATTTGGAGAAAACTATGCATTTTGTTTTTGTTTTCAAGGGCTTGCAAACCCTTCATGGCCGCGGCTATGGCCATATCATACTCCATTTTCAAAAAGACTCCATTATTGAATACACTCAAACCCTTGTTATCTTTTCATTTTGACCTTCTGAGATAAAAAAAACCCAAGTGAATTTGGTGTTTTGTGAAGAGGAAACATCCTATTAGGCCACGACCATGAGAGCACTAACTAGGGTTTCGATGCATTTTTCATTTCTCATACTTTTTTGAATATGCATGAGCAATATGTTACTTCATTTTCAGGGTTTGCAAACCCATCATGGTTGAATCCATTAACTTTAATAACTCCAATTTATATTGGCATGTTCTTCTAATAATAAGCTCAAAACATGTTGACTTTCTCTGCATTTGTGTTTAGAACACAATACTCTAAATGGGTATCACCATTTGTGATAGAAATTTACTCTCAGCCCATGGCCATGAGAGCTTAGTTGGGTCCATTTGAAATTTGTGTATGAGATAGAATGATATCTATCTCTGCATTTTGAGGCTTCTTAATGCAAACCCATGTGGTTTTTTCTCTTAAAAGCTTGAACTGGGCACCATTGCATTTGTTTCCATTTTGAAAAACCCAACTTACTGTAGCATAAGCTTACATTCTGGAAAGAGAAAAAATGGTTTTATTCGCCATTCTCATTGATTATGGCTCACTATTTTGAAAGGCAACAATGATTTCATTTTTTCAAGTTCAAAAACATATTGTTGTAGTTTCACTTTCTTGCTCTCACAATGTAAATTTTCTCAACTCAGAAATCATTCTTAATGGAACAAATTGTTGTCCTCTTTGCACCGTTTGTATCTCTCCAACATGATGCACATACTGTTATCAATTACTTGCCTTTTATTCTTGCTTGAACTACATAGATACAATGAAGCTCATCTTAATTTGATGCTTCCAGTTACTTATCAAAACATGATTTCTCTTCCATGCAATTTTTTTTACTGCTTAGCATGAGTTGTAATGACAATGGCACACACTTGCACACAAAAAAATCTATTTGCTCTCAAATGCACTATAAATTAATGCCTCTGTTTAACTTACTTGCTTTGCAAAGTTGCACCCAACTAGCATGGTAGTTTCTATAGATCATTTTTTGTTTGTTTCCATCCATTCCATCCACTTGATTGCTTTAGAAATGCACTCTAAGCTTTTACTTTATCATAGCTTCATGTGACGTTGCATTGAAATGACTTTTGTAACACCAATTATTTTGGAATCAACCTTTAGTTTCTTGTATTCCATTGGCATCGGTGATGCTATTTCACCCTACATTCAGCTTAAACACTCAGGGCATTGCATTTTCAATTCAAAGTGCTCCTTTTCCTTCACCCTTGTCCTTCAAGCTTTATTTGCAGCCACTTACAATTTTGTTTCTGAATGAAAGAAATCTATTTTCTATACTCTTCATGCATTTATATCTCTTTTGGGCAGCAACAGTTGATGGGTCCATTCTTTGCATAGAAGATTTTGAAATACAACACCATGATGAAGGTGTTTTGAAGCTTCTTAAATTGCTTTAGCTGCTATTGTTGATTTACAAACAAGGCATTATGTATTCCTATTCACTATCTCATTCCATGATGATGTACTCTTCATGATGTTTGACTTGAGAAATCAATCATTTATGATCTTCAATTCACTGCATTTTCAGACTTGATTGTCCTAGATGATCACTTGCTTGAGTTCTTATGGCACTTTTGACACACTCCTTCAGATGCATATCTCTTTTGAGCAATATTGAATTATTTCATTTCTCATCCCCTCTATGGAATGTTAAGGGGAAGCATGTTGAGCTCAACCCTTGTGGGAACCTGTTTTACACCACATGCTTTAAAATCTTCAAACAAATCAGCAACATGGCTTTTACTATACCTACACAAGAAACAAATAGTGTTAGATTAAAACAATAAATTCAAAAGTTTCTTATGGTGTTTCCCCCTTGGTATTCTCTTGCACTCCTCTTGTCTTTTCTCAATTGATTCAATGCATCATAAATAGTATTCTACATTACTGTTGATAGATCATGTAGGAGGATTCATAACCCGAACTCTAACAAACATTTTCATCCACTTGTAGGTTCACTTGGAGGATGGAGATAGAGAGGAATGCACAACACTAAAGGCAACTCAAAGACAAGTTTAGGCAATGACGACCATGTTCCCTCTTATGTGCTCTTTTCTCTTTTTAATCTTCAGTAGTGTAGTGTACTCTTTATGGCTCATTGTTTCAACTACTCCCATGGCTTGTGTGGGACAATTGATTCTCCCTTTTACTCCAATGAATACAAAACAACATTTTGTGCAATTCTTGTTTAATTTTGTACTTCTCTTTTACAACAAATGTATGAAACATTGTGTAATGAACAATTGGATATAGAATGAAGTACTTTCTTTTTCATTTCATGAAATATCTAATGCTACAAATGATGAATGGAAAACTAAAACACATTGCACTTTCTTTTAAACTCAAAACATGCAATGGTTTAAACAACTGCAACAATAACTGAAACTTTTCACCTTAAAATGAATTTTGAATAAACCAGCCCTGTCAATTTGAGCTATGGTTAAAAATTGATAACACTTTTGGTGACCTCTGCTAGATGCTTGCCTGCTAAGCATTAGGCCAATTGCCTTATGTAGATCCATTGGGCAAGGAGTCAATTTTTCCATTTTGAAACTCAAGAGTTCTCAAATTTTTGAAACTCAAGAGTTCTCAAATTTTTGAAACTTGTAACCCCAAAGAGCAGCAAAAACCAAAACAAAACAAACAAAAGAAAACCTACAAGGCCCTGGTGGCCAGAAAACAATGTGCAAAAGCACTTATGGAAAAGAAACAATGGAAAAGAAAAAGTGCCCCAAGCACTTATTAGCATCAAAGCTAACTCTAACCTAGACTAACCAGTGATGATGGTTGTCTAAAAAAAACCGTTAACTAGTTTTGAAAAATAGTTGCCCCTTCTAACCAACCTGCAATGCTCTACTTGCTTTTGAATCCACCAAAAGATGTGGAGAAAAATCAAATATCCAACAATTGGCTGCAACATCCTTCCAAGAAGAAAAATGAAACCACTTACCCACCTTTCTTGGTTTGTGAACCAGTGGTGATCAAGTGAAAGGATGAACTGGTTGTACTCAAAATGATACCTCTCTTGATGCTTGAGTTCAACATTGTCACGGGGTTGCTCCTTCTTATTGATTTCCAATCCAGCCAAATTCCTAATAGGACATCCCCTTGAAGGATTTGGGTTGGAGGGAAAACAATTCAAGTAATTAGAAGAAACAACATCATCCTCACCTTGCATGATGGCTTGCCATGTTGATTCCTCCTCCATGGTTAATGGGCCATCCTCTTCCATTAAAGTAGCTAATAGCTCATCGAAGCTATCAACTCTTGAAATTCCTTTAGAAATAACCGGTTTCATCTCAAAATTTGCATCGTTACTTAAGGGAGTATGCTCCAAATCATGATCTTCTTCTTCAACGAAGGAAGGTAAGTGCTTAGACAACAAAATAGTCTCCTCCAACAAACCTTCAATTGGCACATCGGCTCCAAGCTCCTCTATGCAATAGAAAGGGAGATCCTCCAACTAGCTAGGATTATGAATGTCATTTTTATGAGAAGTTTCTTGACCCCCATCTATAAAATTTTCCTCCTCTTGCTCCAAAACTGATCTCTTTGGTTTGGTGGTACAAGAGGGGTTGAAAATGTCTATTTCTTCATCCTATTGACTAGGCTGACCCAAAACAAGCAGCTCACTTAGGATGATAGCTACTTCCACCTCTTGCTTTTGTTGCTCTATAAAATCCCCTTCCAAAGATGCAGGCATCACATTTAAGCGTGATTCGAAAAGCTCAATCTTAGCTTGAAATGGATCCTCCTCGAGCTTTTGATCATTTGATTCAAGGTTGCTTCCACATATTTGTTCTTGAATCAACACCTTATCTAAGTGGTCCTCATCACTATGATGGTCAGAACTTGGCATAATCATAACATCATGAATTTCATACTCAAAGTTTGGGAGCTCATCAAAAAAATTAACTCCAATTTCTTGCACATTATCTAAGTTTGTAATAGAGACCTTAAGATCATTCCAAAGAAAATTTTCTTCACAATCTTCTTGATTTCCTGATGAAAAAGGAATCTCTTTTACCTCATGATAGCTTTCACTAAGCCTATTGGGATCCAAAACAGATTTTTTGTATTCCCTTCTTCTTGATCCAACATTCTACTATCATATTAATGATCTTTTCTTAGCAACTCACCACATTTTTTGACCTCTTGCTCCTCAAAAACAATGTTCTCATCATCATTTTCAATGAAAGAAAATAACTCATTGAACCATACTACGAATTTATCCTCTTGATTAGCCTTCTATACCTCTTCCTCCTACTACCCTGATTGGTTTACTACAATAGATTGATCATCGTCAATAAAGTCAGGAAACTCCTCAGTGAAGGCAAGCAAGGAGTCCTCTTGAGAAGCCTTTTCCTGCTCCTTTTGTTGCTGCAAGCAGTAAACCTCCAAGGCTGAATGTAATGGATTTACCTTTCTAAGCTTCTTGATGTGGAGTAAGGTCTCTTGATCCATGAATTCATCCTTGGGTTCGTCCGGTGAGGGAACTTGGGGAGCTTCTTGGGTTTATTGTAAGGAAAATTTTCAATTTCAATGGGTTGCTTCAGAACTAGACTAGGTTGGATCTACTCAGGAACATGCTCATCTTCTATGAAGCATAGTGTATTGAATCTAGGGATGTCTCTTTCAAAAAATGGGTTTGGAAAATTAGCAGTTGAGCTAGCTTTTTTTTCAACAACAGGCTTTTGAAATGAAGGGAAGCTCCTAAAACTTAGATTTTCAGCTTGGGAAAATCTAGGAGACCCACCTTGTCTATAACTCAAAAATTGATACTTACAAACCCCTTTTTGGGCAAGCTACTCTAGAATTGTAGGAGTTGCTTGAATTTCATGCTTTTGTGCCTCCAACTCTTTCTCATAGAGAGGCTTGGTAAGCCATCTCTTCATTTTGCTAATTGTATTCATGTTGCCTCTTGATCTCCTCCAGTTGCCTACCAAAATCAAGCATGAGGTCAAGCAACTCACTTTTTAGGCTTGCAATCTCTTCCTTTTCACTGACTATGAGTGGGTTTTGAGTGTATGTAGGTTGAGATGGATATTAAGCAAGGGTGGGTGGGTGGTAATTATATTGCACATGCTAGTTTTGAAAAGCCATGGAATTGAAACCAGCAGCATGATTATGCTAATATGGTTGATATGAAGATGGATAAGTTGGATTTTCATGATATTGCAGATGATATGACATATTATCATGAAACATAGACATGCTTGTTCATTCAAAGGTTGAAAAGCAAAAATTAGAATCTTTAAAATAAATATACCAGCACTTGATCATTCAGAAACTAGAAAAATGCTTCTTGGAGTCGCCATGGTGTTTGATGACCTTGCCTCCAAAGGCTAATAATACTGAAGAAAACGCCAGATCCTTCAGCATGTGCAATTCTCAAGTGTTGTTCACACTAGATCTGCTTGAAAATCAGAGAATAGAGTCGCCAAGTATGTTGTTTTCTACCTCCAAAGGCTGAAACTTTGTTGTGCATACCAAAACAGAAGCTTCAAATCTTGAAATTTTTCACTAAAACAAACTTTCAGCATCCCACTGGGTGTGCCAAAAACTATTGGCAATCAAGATTGCACCCTTAGTCAAGTTGAACTTGGCTATCCTATTGCAACATGGAAATTCTTTCTGACTTGTGGGTAAATCAATGAGTGAGAGCGAATCTCTAGAGTGGGTTGGTTCCCTCTAGTAAACCATCTAATCTAGAGATTTTCAAGGGAAATGGGTAGGAAGAAAGCTAAAAATTAAATCCTACAACCTAAGATGATTCACTAGAAATTCAATGGTCTTGAAAACTTAATACTCACAACAATCTCTTTTAAAGCTTTGATCCTCACAAACCCACCCTGAAACTACCCAATTCATTAGTAATTTTCACAAAGGCTCACTAATGGAACATAAAATGCAACCTGAATTACAATAGACTCCTAAAACAAAATTCACAAAACCAAGACATAAAGAGGATTCAACTCTTGAATCACAGTCAACATCAATTGATATTGTAAACTTTAGACAAGAAAATGAGAAGGAGAAGCTTGTTGTTTTATTGAGATGAAGGAGAACAAGATCAAAATTTGATACAAAGAAGTTTACAAGTCTCTCTCCAGTGAATATGAGAGCAAGAAATAGAATTTTGAACCCTTGAGAAATTAAAATTTCTCAAACTTATAGCCTACAAGTGACATCAATGGTGATAATAGAAAAATCAGCTTCATCTGCATCTCAGAAAGGCAACTTTTTCCCATTTTCGAGCTCAAGGAAAAATCCTAAAAAATAGTGTCATAATCTCTTCCAAACTACATCAAAAAGATGGAAACTTTCCATCTCCAAAGGGTCCATCCAAAAATCCTCAAAATCAGGTGCAAACAGCTCAAGAATTGAAAATAGAAAGTCCAGTTTTCATCTCTTTTCCAAATCCGCCCAAGAACTCCAACTCAAAATAGAAACTTTCAATGAGGACTCGAGTATTGCTTTAGATAACAATTAATTAAGAAATTCATAAGAATATTTCTTAATTAATGTTTTATAATTTGCGGTTTCATAAATAGAAAGCTCTATTACATTCCCTTTTTATGCCAACTTGACTTCAATTTGAACTTAAATATTCTAATTTTGCAATTTTGAGTAAAACTTCATACTTTGCAAAATCAAAATATTAAAGACAAGACCCTTATTTATTTGATTTTTCTATAAAAAATAATAAAAACTAATATCAGGCACACATTATGTTTACTCCATAGTCAAAGAGGGAAGCCTAAGGTACTCAAAACTTAGACAAAATTATGAGACCTAAGTTCATTAACTTGATTTTTATGCAAGGCATGAAATATTTCTCAGGAACAAGGAAAGCTTACCCTAGAATGAAAGGGCTAAAGCATATATGATTTTCTCTAAAAATCAAAGAAAATAAATAAGGCTAGGCTCGACCTAGGCATGACCACTCATAAAGCAAGGAACAAGGCATTAATATGGCATTTGATTTTCTAAAAAATGTGATTAAAATCACATTCGAATTGTGCACATGGGGATACCCTAACACCAAAACTGACCCCTATCTCACATTTTGGTCATCATTTCACTCGGCCAAGTTTGAAGAAAATAGTGCTTTGTTGTTGGCTGCCATGGAGAACTAGGGTTTGAGCTAGAAACTTCACCATTCAATCTTGCATCATGTTGATTTTGGTTGAATCTCCCTCTACATTCGATGGTAAGTCTTTTGTTGCCATTTTAATGTCTTTTTTCCTTCATTTGAATGAGAAAATGGGCCTTTAGGCTGCGACCATGACTAGTTTTTTTATGTATTTTGTGCGCCTTGTGCTTCTGTTGTTGTAATGTCGTGTTTGGCTGCCATGAAAATGCTCTATACAAGCTCTTGGTGAAGACTTGGTCGTGGCCTTGGACTGGTTTTTTGACTCCTAGCCATGGTAAGCTCCATTTCTTTCTATACTTTGTTTATTTGTTTCTTTAAGAGGGTTGATTTGAGCTCACTCAACAAGAACAAGCTAAGTATGAACATTTTTCTGAGTTTGGCCATTGTTTGGGTCGTGGCTTCACTATATATATTTCTTTGTTTATGTAGAATAATCTCGTTTTGGGCTCGGCCCATGATGTAGAAATGTATGGAATTTGCAAAGAAGATAAATTTTGGAGAAAACTATGCATTTTCTTTTTGTTTTCAAGGGCTTGTAGACCTTTCATGGTCGTGGCTATGGCTATATCATACTCCATTTTCTAAAAGACTCCATTATTGAATACACTCAAACTCTTGTTATCTTTGTATTTCAAGCTTCTGAGATAAAAAACCCAAGCGAGTTTGGTGTTTTGTGAAGAGGCAACATCCTCTCAGGCCGCGACCATTAGAGCACTAACTAGGGTTTCGATGCATTTTTCATTTCTCATACTTTTTTGAATATGCATGAGCAATATGTTCATTTTTCAGAGTTTGCAAACTCATCATGGCTAAATCCATTAAATTTAATAACTCCAATTTATATTGGCATGTTCCTCTAATAATAAGCTCAACATGTTGATTTTCTTTGCATTTGTGTTTAGAACCCTAAATGGGTATCACCATTTGTGAGAGAAAATTACTCTTAGGTTGCGGCCATGAGAGCTTTGCTGGGTCCATTTGACATTTGTGTATGAGCTCGAACTATATCTATCTCTGCATTTTGAGGCTTCTTAATGCAAACCCATGTGGTTTTTTCTCTTAAAAGCTTGAACTGGGCACCATTGCATTTGCTTCCATTTTGAAAACCCCAGCTTACTGTAGCATAAGCTTACATTCTAGAAAGAGAAAAAATGATTTTATTCTCCATTCTCATTGATTATGGAACACACAATCAATCATTTCATTTTTTCAAGTTTAAACACATATTGTTGTAGTTTCACTTTCTTGCTCTCACAATGAAAATTTTCTCAACTTAAAGATCATTCTTAATGGAACAAACTGTTATCCTCTTTGCACTATTTGTATCTCTCCAACATGATGCACATACTATTAGAAATTACTTTCCTTTTAATCTTGCTTGAACTGCATAGATACAATGAAGCTCCTCTTAATTTGATTCTTTTAGTTACTTATCAAAACATGTTTTATCTTCCATGCAATTTTATTTATTGTTTAGCATGATTTGTAATGACAACGGCACACACTTGCACATAGAAAACTCTATTTTCTCTCAAATGCACTATAAATTGATGCCTCTATTTAACTTACTTGCTTTGCAAACTTGCACCCAGCTAGCATGGTAGTTTCTATAGATTATTTGTTGTTTGTTTCCATCCATTCCATGCACTTGATTGCTTCATAAATGCACTCTAAGATTTTACTTTATCACAGCTTCATGTGACATTGCAATGAAATGGCTTTTGTAGCATCAATTATTTTGGAATCAGCCTTTAGTTTCTTGTATTCCATTGACATCAATGATGTTGTTTCACCCTACATTCAACTTAAACATTTAGGGCATTGCATTTTCAATTCAAAGTGCTCCTTTTCCTTCACCCTTGTCCTTCATGCTTTATTTTCAGCCACTTACAATTATATTTATGAATGAAAGCAATCACTTTTTTGTATTTTTCATGCATTTTTATCTCTCTTGGGCAGCAACAGTTGATGGGTCCATTCTTTGCATAGAATATTCTAAAATACAACACCATGATGAAGGTGTTTTGAAGCTTCTCAAATTGCTTTAGTTGCTATTGTTGATTTGCAAACAAGGAATTATGTATGCATGTTCACTATCTCATTCCATGATGATGTACTCTTCATGATGTTTGACTTGAGCAATTGATCATCTATGATCTTTAATTCATTGCATTTTCAAACTTGATTGTCCTAGATGATCACTTGCTTGAGTTCTTATGGCACTTGTGATGCACTCCTTTAGATGCATATCTATTTTGAGCAATACTGAATTATTTCCTTTCTCATCCCCTCTATGGAATGTTGAGGGGCAGCATGTCAAGCTCAATCCTTATGGGAGCCTATTTTACACCACATGCTTTAAAATCTTCAAACAGATCAACAACATGGTTTTTCCTATACCCGCACAAGAAACAAACACTATTAGATTAAAACAATAAATTCATAAGTTTCTTATGATGTTTCCTCCTTGGTATTCTCTTCCACTCCTCTTGTCTTTGCTCAATTGATTCAATGCATCATATACAGTATTCTACATTATTGTTGATAGATCATGTAGGAGGATTCATAACCTAAGCTCTAACAAACATTTTCATCTACTTGCAGGTTCACTTGGAGGATGGAGGTAGAGAGGAATGCACAACACTAAAGGAAACTCGAAGACAAGTTCAGGCAATGACGGCTATGTTCCCTCTTATGTGCTCTTTTCTCTTTTTAATATTCAATAGCATAGTGTACTCTTTATGGCTCATTGTTTCAGCTACTCCCACGACTTGTGTGGGACAACTGATTCTCCCTTTTACTCCAATGAATACAAAACAACATTTTGTACAATTCTTGTTCAATTTTGTACTTCTCTTTTGCAACAAATGTATGAAACATTGTGTAATGAACAACTGGATACAAAATTAAGTACTTTCTTTTTCATTTCATGCAATATCTAATGTTGCAAATGATGAATGGAAAACTGAAACACATTGCACTTTCTTTTAAACTCAAAACTCAAAACATGCAATGGTTTAAACAATTGCAGAAATAATTGAAACTTTTCACCTTAAAATGAATTTTGAATAAACCAGCTCTGTCAATTTGAGTTGTGGTGAAAAATTGATAACAGTCTTTAAAAGTTTTTGTTATTTAGACCTTAGGAATATAATGAAAGGCACCTTTTTATAAACACGCATTATTTTTCAAGAACCATTAACACTTTGTGTTTCACCACTTTCAACAAGTTTAATCATTATTGGCAATAATGGCAAGAAATCAGTGTTTTTGCTATTTTGAATGCACACGTACATATACAAGCTTAAAAACCATGAGGGTTTGGGTATGTTTTGATGTGGGTTGTAGTTTTATAAACACCTCATGTTTTCCATTTCATTGTATTGCACATCTTTCAAACCAAAAGCATTACCTTACATTGCATAACTAATAAGTAGATGTTGATAGATAAATGACAAAATTTAAATTACAATATAGTTTTTTTACATAGTCAACCTAAAAGCAGTTATGCAGTTACTTCACATTGCATAGGTAATAACTATACCCATAACTATAGGGATCTCCATCTGTGCAACCAAGTACTATTCTCAAATATATTAATTTCTTCATTCTAGAGTGATAATTGTAGCTACCAATTGTTTTTTTTTGTCATGGCATTCCATGAGACCTCATTTGTTTGAGATATTTTTTGAAACAGTTTACTACCTTGTCTATGAAAGCATAATAGTAAGCAATAGCATAGACAAGGAAGTGAACAGTTTTAAAAAATGGTTGAAAGAAATGTGGTCTCATGGTCAATGGAATGCCATGCTAATCCATAGACAAGGAAATGAATTGTTTCTATGTATGATTGCTTGTCTATCGCTTGCCACTATGTTTTGGTAGACATACTCATCTCCACTATTTTTTCCAAAATAATTACAAATAGTTAGAGTGATAATTGCAAATATGTGATGATAATTAGAGTGATATTTGCATATGGAGACCCCCTAACCAAATTTAGTTAGAAAATGGGAAACAACTTATTTAACAAGAAAAGAAGTTTGGCTCATAGATATATATTGTCATCTTTAGTAGATGTATCAACAATATATTCTAAAACTATACCCACAACTATAGGGAACTCCACCTATGCAACCAAATACTATTCTCAAAGATATTAATTCATTCATACTAGAGTGATAATTGTAGCTTCCAATTACATTTTTTTGTCATGGCATTCCAAGAGACCACATTTGTTTGAGGCATTTTTTCAAACAATTCATTGCCTTGTCTATGAAAGCATATTAGTAAGCATAATAGTAAGCATAATAGTAAGCAACAACATAGACAAGGTAGGGAACAGTTTGAAAAATGCCTCAAAGAAATGTGGTTTCATGGTGATTGGAATGCCATGACAAGCCATAGACAAGGCAATGAACTGTTTGTAAGTATGATTGCTTATCTATGGCTTGCCATTGTGTTTTGGAAAACATATACTCACCTCACATTGTGTTTTCCAACTTGCAATCATACAATGCATTTATATGGTTGTTGGACAACATTGTGTGTTTACTATCAAAGCATAATAGTAAATATAGATTTCCATGGCATTCCAACACCATGGTGATTGGAATGACATGACAAGCCATAGACAAGGCAATGAACTGTTTCTATGTATGTTTTCTTATCTATGGCATGCCATTGTGTTTTGGAAGACATATACTCACCTAACACTGTGTTTTCCAAAATTGAAATCACACTATCCATTAATATGGTTTTTGGAAAATATTGTGTGTTTACTATCAACGCATAATAGTAAATATGGATTGTCATGGCGTTCCAACACAATGTGGGTTGGAATGCCATGATAATCCATAGAGAAGGAAATGAACTATTTCTATGTATGATTGCTTATCTATGGGTTGTCATTGTGTTTTGGAAGACATAGACTCACCTCATAGTGTGTTTTCCAACTTGCAATCATACTGTGCATGTATATGCTTGTTGGAAAACATTGGGTGTTTAACATCAAATCATAATATTAAATATGGATTGGCATGGCATTGCAACACCATGGTGACTGGGATGCTATGAGAAGCCATAGACTAGGAAATGAACTATTTCTATATATGATTGCTTATCTATGTGTTGCCACTATGTTTTGGTAGACATATACTCACCTCACATTGTGGTTTCCAACTTGCAATCATATTGTGCATGTATATGCTTGTTGGAAAACATTGGGTGTTTACTATCAAAGCATAATAGTAAATATGGATTGTCATGGCATTGCAACACCATGGTGATTGGAATGCCATGACAAGCCATAGACTAGGTAACGAACTATTTCTATTGCTTTTATGTGGCTTGTCATGGCATTCCAAGACCATGGTGTTGGAATGCAATAACAATCCATATTTAGAATTATGATTTGATAGATTTTTCAACATCCATATTTACTATTTAGCTATGGTGTTGGAAGCCATGACAATCCATATTTACTATTATGCTTTGATATATTTTTTGCAATCATGTGTAGCTTGTTCAAAAGAACCTATTTTAGGCTTTTAGCCATAGCAACAAGGGAGTGAACTATTTGATAAAATGCTTTGGTAGACATGTATGAAAAATTTGGTAGCATATTGAACTATTTGATAAAATGCCTCAAAGAAATGTGGTCTTGTGGTGATGGAATGCCATGACAATCCATATTGTAGCATCTACAATATCGATTGTCATGGCATTCCATCACCACGAGACCATATTTCTTTGAGGCATTTTATCAAAGAGTTCACTATGCTACCACATTTTTCATACATGTCTACCAAAGCATTTTATCAAACTGTTCACTCCCTTGTTGTTATGGCTAAAATCCTAAAACATGTTCTTTTGAATAAGCTATGCATGCTTGAAAAAAATCTATCAAAGCATAATAGTAAGCAACAACATAGACAAGGTAGTGAACTGTTTGATAAAATTCCTAAAAGAAATGTGGTCACGTGGTGATGGAATGCCATGAAAATATATATTGTTGCCTTGTTGCTATATGGATTTTCATGTCATTCCATCACCATGAGACCACATTTCTTTGAGGCATTTTATGAAACATTTCACTGCCTTGTCTATGCTACCACATTTTTCATACATGTCTACCAAAGCATTTAATCAAATAGTTCAGTGCCTTGTTGTTATGGATAAAATCCTAAAATAGGTGCTTTTGAACAAGCTATGGATGCTTGGAAAAAATCTATCAAATCATAGTAAAATATTGAACATAGTAAACCTATTAATGATAGTCCAAAAATCCAATCACATGAACTCAATCAGGAACCCCTTAAAAGGTAGTTTAATTACACTCAAGCATAAAATATTCATCGTGATAATGGGCAGCTTTTGAAACTTTTAAGGTTAAAAGTGAATAAGGAGAAGCCTATATTACCGAGATTGATACTTTTGGACAAGCATATGAATATACACAAACTGAATACTAGTGATTGCTTCAATAGGTTATAGAGAGATGGTTATAACAATAATCTAGTATATGAGAAGGGGCATGAATCAATCATGGACAGTGATAAATTCATGAAGCAACCAAGAGTTGTGGTAACGTAGAAGGTAGATTAGACCTATGATAGTGGTATGTAATGAATAGTCATAATAAGGAAAAAAAGGAAAAAGTTATTAAAGGAAACCTTTGACAATCTATGATAGTCCCTTATGATGACAACCATGAAAAGAGGACATGCCTTGCTTCCTAGGGTAGTCCTATTAATGAAATTCATTATGGCAATTAAAATCACAAAATTCTATTAGATAATAAAGTCAAGGACAATATTATCCTGAAGGTGAACATAAAAAAAAGAAATGCTTGATGGAGTAACAACCTTAAGGACGGTCATGAGAAGCACTCTCCATCATCAAAGGTGTATGGTTAATGAGATGAAAAGAGTAAATCACTATGCAATATCAAAGTATGAAAATGGAAAGTGAGACTGATGATAATGGTGTCATATGACTATTGAAAAGGTAGTTTTTCTATAATAATAGCAGTAGCAGTCGAATAATGATGTTATCATTCCCTAGAAAGGAAGCTAGGGTAGAGTTTAAGAAGGCGTTAGGTGAGGTTTTCAAAGAACAATTAAGAGACAAAAAAATCATAATGGTTGGCTATCAAAATCAACACGACATTCACCATTTTTAAGGACAAAAAAGGAGAAAATTAAATGTAAGAATGAACAGTCATTGCAAAAGGATTACCACCATGATCAAGGATAATCTTTCAACTATCAAAGATAACATGTCATGGAAAATGTTGAAAGCCAAATAGAAAGCAATGCAAAGGCCTGATATGATACAATGGTATGAATGAATAGGTATGCCAATGTTCAAGAGTGAAATGATAGAGGAATACTACAACATAGAGATAAAACAATGGTTTTGAGAAGGACAGTGTCATGAAGCATATAGAGAGATTTTTTATATGACGGACAACCTTAGGAAAAATGAAATGGGGATGAGTAGCCATATGATAGAGACATATGATAGTAAAATAGGCATGAACATCCATCTAAGCATTATATAAAATAAAATTTTATCAAAGGTTGCATTTACAAGTTCCCTGGTAGACTGTTGGAGTAAGTAGTAGGGCTAGTATTACATAAGTTATTGACTTGCTAAGCTAGTTAAGCTAGGGAGAAGGGTCATTTGTTGATGAGTTTAAAACCCTCAAGACACAACTAAAGTTCCTTTCCACCAGTTACAATAAGTCACCAACCAAATATAACAAAAAGTAAACTTGTTATAAACTTTGCATAATGAACCTCATTTAGGGTTTAATAAAAAACTTGCAAGCAATGAAAGAACCCAAAACAACTTCAAACAAACTCAATGGGCTTGAAAACGTGCAATTGATCTATAACTTTTGATTCTGACCATATACCTTTGATGTAGAATATTATGCTTTTGACATTGGTTTAGATCCTTGTAGAAGCATGAAGATCTCATCAACAAACACCAATCATTTCTTTATACCAAAAACCTATCCATTGAATACCTTTGAGTCACAAAATCAAAATGTATTAGCCATCAAGAATAAAATGTGAATGATGAATGTGCAATGATTGTTCAATACCTCTGAATTTGTCATGAAACAACTCCATCAAAATTTTGCAACAACTATCAATACCTTTTGCACCAACACCATGTGAACAAGTAATGAATGAACAACAAGTTCTTTAACATGAATATCAACAACCACTTTGGTTGTAGATCACCAAATGAACAAATAATCTCTTTGAAACCAATCCATGACAACACAATGAAGCAACTCACTCTACATGTAGTTGGCATCAAACACCTTTTGCATTACCAACTGCATTTACCTTTGACATCAATGAAAAAAAACATCAACATAAACATGTATGAAAAATGTTGAAGTATACATAAGGCATGTGGTTTGTTTGCTGGAATTCCATGAAGGGTTGTAGTCATGCCTCAAATTTGAAGACAGTTCAAGGAAATACCCAAATATGGTAGAATCTAAAAATTAATTACCAATAAGTTGTGAAGGTGTTAATCATGTCAAGAATACAATGGCTAACCTTCTAATATACAAGGTAGATAGTAATTGTTGGTGGAAATTAAGTTGTATTGATAGTGAGAAGAGATGACTTATATGTCAGCCCTAAGACCTTGAACAAGGGATGATATTTTTTAAAAGTGTTCTATAGACCTAATCACAGTCAACAGATCTTCTATGAAGGTTAGGGTAGTAACCTATAGCTAACAAATGAAGAATGATCATAAATAGAAGGATTTCTCTATGCCATATGGAAGAGAAAGATAGGAAACATGCTCCATTATCATGTGCTAGTAGTTTGAAAAAATAATGATCAGTTAAGAGCATCTAGAAAGCATGTACGTGCAAATTATGGAACAGTCAAGGTAGTTTGGTAGCAGTTGGGACATTAATGATTAGTTTGAGCTTTCTAAGGGAAATGCATAAGCATCTAGGGGCAATTCAAATTCCTCCACAAATCTAGAAGCCTCATCACCAACTAGAGCACATTTCAACGAGTTGAAGAGACTAAGTCAAAAAAGGAAGTTTTTTTGGCATGTGAAGGAGGTTGGCCTAATTTTCAGCCTTCTAACTTAGTCAAAAATACTTCGTATATGATCTCCTATGGTTGGGATTAGATATAGGACTCCCAAGCTAAAATTTTAACTTAGCTCTTTCATATTTTTTAGTTGCTACAAGTATAAAACAACATTGTAACTCATATGTTTGTCAGTCACAACAACTGAGAACACTTTTGTAACACTTTTCAAGCAAGAAGAGGCATATTTTAGAATTTTATATGAACATGTTAAAACTTGAGATCTGTAAACACCAATTGTAAACCTCATTGTCTCTAAGAGCTAGAAGATAATGTATGCATGAAATGAAACAAACTCACCTTGAACATGGACTCTTGATATGGTTGTTGCCCTCATACTTTGATTGCATTACCTTGATATTTCCTTGATATTGCTCTTGATATGGTATGGTGTCAATATTTATATGATAGATGAAGGTATTTTTGAGTTGTAGATAGATAATGATATGCAAGATGTAGAAATATGAATGACCTAGGTGGATGAAAATAATAAATGAATGCGACACATTGATTAGATGCAAGAAAAGCATATAAATGGCTTATGAAAAGTATTCAATATGGAAGGAAAGGATATGAAAGGCTGGATATGGAAATGAATGGAATGGAAAGGTTATGAAGTGATTTTTTTGAGCTATAGATAGAAAATGACATGCAAGATTTAGAAATATGAATAACCTAGGTGGATGAAAAGAAGAAAGGAATACAACGCATTGATTAGATGCAATCAAAGCATATAAATGGATTATGAAATGTATTTGATATGGGAGGAAAGGATATTAAAGGTTGTATATTGAAATTAATGGAATGGAAAGGCCATGAAGTGATCATTTGTTTCATCATAGAGTGGAACAAATCCCCCTTCATTATAGGATGGACTGACTTGATACACACACAAGAAAGACTCATGCCCCATTCCTCACTCTCCTTTGTACACAACAAGGTGTAGAGATCCTCAAGCTTCCTCATAATGTGACAAGAAAAGAAAATATATAAAAAGATAACGATATTGATGAAGACAAGATACAAGACTTAAGATAAAGCAAAAGTTGTCATGCATACAATATGATAGTGAAAAATGCATATGATAAGGACCAATGCACAAAATAGTTGTAGGATGGAAAACATAGTGGGTTGTGACTCACTAAAGCCTAATGTTTTAGAATGTTAAATAGTTTATGGTTTGTTTAAATGTGTTTCTCATAACAATGATAATGCAATGGTAAATAACAATCTAAATTATAATGATAAACAAGATCTTATTCCTTAGTCAAGCTGAAAACCAAAGGAGATATGGATGGATAAGGATCAATGATTTGGGTTAATGATAGGATATGTAAGGATACACCCTATATGGAGGATGAATATAGATGGATCAAGATATGGAATGCCATGGGTGGAGGGAACCAATGACAAGGGAACCCAAAATGCTTGCTCTTATACAAAGGATAAATAAAGGACCTATGGAGGACTCCAAAGATGGCATGTCAAAGTAATAACATGCCCCCATGGTAAGAGGTATGACAAGTTATAACGACATGACGTGGATATGAAAGATAAATAGGTATGAAAGGAAACATGAGATGGAAAACAAGTGATATGGAGGATTGAAGACACACATGGTATAAAGCATGCATTAGATACTTGTTCTTTCTATTTTTCCCCAATACTTTATACAAGATCAAAGGAAGGTGGATGGATAAAGTGGATATAATGGAATATAAATGAAGGAATATGATTGCTAAGTGAAAATAGGATAATCAATAATGTATCATATGAATGGAAAAGTCTTGCCTCCAAGTGTACAAGCAAGGGTACATGGATGGATGTGAAAGCTAGTGGATATGAATGGATATGAACGGCCATGGAAATGGAAGCTTATGGAAATGGAAGTTGATGAAGGTTTATGGATATGAATGGAGGAATCAAGTGTCTCTTTGTGGAAGATAGTACTGTTGACGTCCCAAATGGCACAACAACATTGCAAATAAAATATTGCTACTATGTTTCTCCTAAAAGAGAAAGATGTTCACATGGATATCTTAGCTCCCAAGGTCTTTGTAGTTGGTTCTCAACTGTGCTGATGTCCCTCAGTGGTCAATGTAATAGTAATGTTCAAGGGGCCTGCTAGTGTTGAGCTTTTGGACTGTTATGAGATCAAACATAAACTTAAAACCTATTCTAACCGGGGTTTTAAAGAAATATAAAAAGATGGATCAGGGCTTTGAGACAGAAAAGAATGACACTTCATCCGAATTAACCAAGCATGTCACCTTCCAAGGAATTCCTAACTAAAACTGCAGAACAAAGTCAACTTGTGACTAACACACAACTTCATTCATTCACAGTGCTGATTTCAACAGCAAATTACAAGTTACCATTCAAACAAAACAGAAAATCAAACCTCATTCCTTGAAAGCTTCACAAATCAAATGATTAATTCAAGACAAACACCATTCAGGAACACAACATCAAGTATATTAAGATCTGGTTCCTTCTATTGTTCATAAAACATATAAACAACAATTACAAAGCTGGCACAATCACCAGTGTACAGAAAATTTGAGGCTCCAAGCTGTTTCCATTTACACTAAGAAGACTGAAAGAGACATTAGTTTATTCTGAATCTAAATCCTACTCTAAGAAGACAAAAGAAGCTCCCATTACAAAGAATCAAGATCAACTTCTATCCCCTCTATTCCTATTCTACTGACTACTAACTAGAAGTTCTAATCTAGTAGTGCTAACCTTGGAAGATCTCCCCTTTACAAAGAGGCAAGAATGCCTTATATACAAAATGCAACAAAAAGAAAGAGTTGTCCCTCCTGCATTAGGGTTTAAAAAATATCTACAGACTACAGGAGAGTCAGCTCTCAGATCTTTTGAAGAGAGTCGGTTGTGCATTCAATGTGAAGCCTTGCTGTCCATGCTGATGAAGGATTTCTGGGAAAGATCTGTAGATCTTTTGCTACTGCAGCATTAACTCTTATGTCTCCGTGTCCATCTTTGAACTCTCTTGCAATCTGCCTTGAATGCTTAGAATATCATCATTAATACTGATATGTTTCCGCTACTGGTCACTATAGCTGTCCCTGTGACTCATAGTTCCTTTCTTCATTCAACTTCCTTCATGTTCTGGGCCTTTCGCACGTTGACCGTCTCCTACAAGAAGCATCGGGCCTCCCTGTAGATCTTTTCATTTCACCCGAGACATCTCCATCCTCACCTATTCTCAGAAAGAGTCCATCTGGTTAGCATTCGGTTGGCCTTCTTTCCCAAGAACAGTCAATCGGTCAAAGGGACCGATGAATCACTCTTTGGCTTTCCTCTGATTGGTTAGAAATTTTCCACGCTAGATTCTCGGACATTCAAAAGTGGTCCACCTTGAATCGCATGTCGGTGAGACACTCATCGTGTCTCCCTTATGCGATTTCATTTTAATAGTTATTGGCATAGCATATGGCAGTCGACAAGACGCTTCGGCGAGCTACAGAAGTTATACCGAGCTCATAAAGACCATCGGCAAGAATGCATCCTTTCGCTGAGACCACATGGCAAAGCTTTTTTTTTCTCTTGGAGTCTCCCCGACATCCTCCTTATCGCTGAGACTTATCAGAATTGGGGAGACATTATCCCGAATATCTCTTCTCTTACCGAGCCCCTCCGTGTTATCGGTGAGACTCCTGAATGTCGGCCAAACCTCTTGGCACATACCTTTCCTCTCCCCGAAGGGACATCCTATCAGCATGACCTCCTTCCTTTTCCAAGACCTTATGGTGAAGGCATTACCCTCTTGGCGAGCTCCATTTCTTTTGGTGGGACCCCCACTTTATGTCGGCATGACCTTTGCTTGTTGTCGTGACCTCATAGCGAAGTCCCCTCATTTGTTGGGAGTCTCCCCGAATTCCTTTTGTTGACCTTCTTGCGCTAGCTTTTCTTTTTGTTTTGGTGTGACCTTCATGAGTCGGTGAGACATTACACTGAGTCCCATATCCTTCGGCGAGCTCATCTTATCAGCAAGACCCTTCCCCTTTAGCGAAAATTTTCGCCAAAGGCAACACCTCTTGGCAACCTTGCCCTACTGTCGCCGAGACTTTTTGTATCGGTAGGACCTTTCACCGATTTCTTTCACTTTTTCTGAGCTTCCTCTGTGTCACTGAGACTCTCTTCAATCGGCGAGACTTTTTTGTAGTCACATCGATGTGTTTTCTTTGTTCGCCATGTGTCACCGTAGCATTCTCTTGTCAGGGAGATGTCCTATAGAAACCCTATATCTCAGCGAAAGCTTTACTAGTTCACCCTTTTGTCACCGTGACACACCGGTTCTTTCGCTGAAGTTCCTTCATGTCGCTGAGACTCTCTTTAGTCGATGAGATTATATAGCGATCCCCTTTTGTTTCCTTCGGAGTCTTACCGACACCATGTTTCGGTGAGACATCCACCGTTAGGTTAGACCTCTGGGTGACGCTATGCTGCTTTGCTGATATGCAGACCCTTCCCCGTCGGCAAGACTCCCGACGTTCGGTGAGAGCACATACTGAAGGGAACAACTCATGCCGAAGTGTTGGACCCTTTTTGCTTAGTCGGTGAGACTTTGTAACATCCATCCTCTTAATACACAAGTAAATTCAAGAATTTACTAGAAGGTAAATAAATTTAGTAAACATGAGAGAGAATTTTTATTTTTTTTTAAAATCATTTGCATAAGCACAAGAATAAAGTATAACTTTTCCATATAAAATTCAAACTTGAATCCACATGTATTCATAACTAGAATCAATTTAATTCCTTACAATATTCATTTATATCACATAAGATACACTTAACATAAATAATAGTTTTACCTCATGGGTTTTGACTATCATAAGCCAGAACATGGAGTTCACTGCATCTGGAATGTCGATCTCTATCTTCACAAGCCTCAGACAGTCTACTGCTACAGAGGGAGAGCATCATCCGAGTGCTTTTCCTCCAACCACGGACTCAAGTGGTCCCCCGCGCACTTCCAAACTAGAAGTAACCCGGCCCTTCTCGAAGAGTATAGATATAAGGAACTGCCAAGTTTCACCATCTGAGTCCTAGTGATGTGTACTACAAAACTCAATCGACCATACAACTCTAGATCCCTTCTAGCTAAGTACGATCATTCTGATTGGTCGTTCCATCTAGACACACACCTCTGACTCGTCTTAGAAACTATCTCATCCTATAGTCTTTCATACTTTATTTAGTACTCTAGACTCAAACTAGTCATTATAGAAAATCCATTCTAGCCAATCTGACTTAGAACTAATCCTTAATCTAGGATATTCATTCAATGTAAAGATTTAGGTATTTCAACCCTTTTAAAAGTCCCTTATTGCATCCTTGCAATATCTAGGGTTTATGACTTCCTGTCATTTTACTCTCAATATTCAATACCCAACATCTTGTTGCATTAAATCGAGTTTCGACATTATCGTAGAATCTCTTAAGGTATTATAAAGACTTCTTGTCTTGATCTATGGTTTTCTTCGACCTTTCACTATCAATCAATATATAAGTTCAATTTCATATCCGACATAAGAGTTATAGATGTTCTATATCCTCTTTGTTTCAATACTAGGGTTTAGCTTTTCTAACCCAACGCATGGAAAATCAAACATCCTTGTTTTCCAAAGGTAATAGCATAAATGTAGCAAAACATATGAACAAATATTTCTAGTCTTTCCTAGACCATTTGGCATTGCATGCATTCACATTTTTCATAACATAAATAAACATAGTATTCAAGGTATTTCCCCAATAGTATAATATCTAAAAGAATACTATCATTTCATATCAATGGTCTTGATCTAAGCTAGTCTTTCAACCCTTAAAGGTTTGATTTATAAAAGAGAATAATCTTCTTTCGACCCCTTGGTCTATTTGAGTCTACTAACTTTCAACCTAGGTTAAGTTATGAACTCATATATAACTTCCTTTATCACTTAAACCTTTATCAATCTTAATAGTTTACCACCATCATATTGAATTGAGTTACGAATCTCTCCTTAAGTTCTTCCCTGAGGTAAATAATTCCAGTGATACCCAATCTTGGGTTATCTATGTCTTCTATGCACTTAGCACTTAAATATGTTCTATTGTACAAGAACTATGAGATCTATATCTTTGCATTGACTAGATTACTCTCTCTCCTGAGACAACATAACATAAGTGATAACAATTAAAATAACACTCCTTTAATTCATTATGACATAGGCTTGGTCTTATATTCACTAGGTTTGGTATTTCTTTTAAGAAGGAGGAAATAGTCTCATACACAACAAGAGTGGTTATCATGATTCATCCCCAAACTCGACTAGGCCAAGGAGGATTTGAGGGTAGCATAACCCTGAACTACCTTTTTAAGCATCTATATCACTTTAAACAAACAAGAATTTAACTTTCTCGTTGCGGACATTTAACTAAGTCTCACAAGATTCATGCATGAAGTGATTTATAGGCAAGATTTCCCCACTACTGGTTTTCATAACCACTATTATCACAACGTATACATATATACGAGAAAAGGCTATATCCGTTATCAAAGAAGAAAGATTACTTGCCTTACATTGTACGCGATAACCCCTGTCATCTCTCGACTATTCTGAATTTGAACTTGAAGTTACCATGGAATTAGATAGCATTTGAGCTGAGTCTTCCCAACTTGATAGTGGTTACTTTGGCCACATTTATTCCATTTCAGAGGGTTTAGTTTCCCGGACAAAATTGCACAAGTCTACATTGGCCCTTAGCCTGAACACCATAAATTCCTGCTCACTAGTATGGCCTGCCTCTTTTATTGACTGCCAACCCTTTAAAAGTTTACTTTGATATTTTATCCTCAGATATTTGGCCGATAGGTTTCTAAATAACTACATTTGGCTTTCTTTATTATATAGTAAGCCAGGGATGATGATGGCGTAGCATTGTATCTGAACAAATTTCAAGGCCCTGCATTGCTATTCCCATATCATTTCAATGCTTCCATGACCATCTATGGCGGATAGAGTATATGTAACACAACAACTCTTAGTCCCCGATTCCTCCATGATAGTGTGGCGAAGGACCTCCTAAGCAGTGACATTGCAAGTAGAAACTACGTTCGGTTACTAATTCTCTACCACTTCCTCTAAAAATATTCGACGCCACCCTTTTTGCAGTCATATGGCACTCCTCCCTTGCATTCAGTCCCAACAGATTAGTTAAAGATTGGTTTTTTCCAAGTTGAGATAAAAGATCGTGTCAAAAACGGTTACCGCCATCCCTTTTCTTGCCAAGAATGGCTCGGTAAGCTCTAGATTCCCTAACTGTCATTTCCAATTTTCTCCAATAAATTTGAAAGAAACGGTTTTAAAAGAAGTTACGAGTAGCTCATGGAATTCATAATGATAGCCACGTTTTCCATCGTGGATATCCACGTTTAACTCCACACTTATTATTGTGTCCTCTTTGGTAGAATAGCTACTGCCTTAAACAAATTCCTTAGCATGTTAAACAATATATAAATATATATATATATATATATATATATATATATTAAAACCTTGCCACTTTCGATATGTTGTGCCACGATGAATTTGGGCTCCACAAAACATTTATTTTCCTTGTTTTCCACCTCCAAGAATTATATCGTGGCTTATAATAGTCCACCAAGATACTTAAACAAGCTCTATGTTCGACACTTAGCCATTGTTTAAAATTTAGCCCGAGCTTCCTGTCATTTGAAAACAAATTAAATCATGTTCCATGTTTCCATCCCATAGCTATGGAAGTCGGCTCAGGTTGACAATAGAAAATAAAGATAATAGTAATCAGACCAAATTGAGGCATTATTGCCAGAAATACAACATTGGTCCATACATTGTTATAGAATGTCTTAGCCATTTCATTATCACACCAAGACGTGTATATAGTGAAGCGAAAAAATAGACATGGGTATGCATATCCTAACTTTCCTCACAAGATCGAGGATTATCTTGATGGTCCTTTCCAAAGACTTAGGAATTATTTCCCATCTTAATTGCATGCCTATTTTCGAGGAAACTACCTCCCTTTACAAAGATGGCGTGAGTGGTTACCAAGGCACGAACTACCATGAAAGACTTCCAAGATTTGGTGTTGCAAACAAGTGACTTGCGCTACCTTTGTGGCTTCAACACGTGGCCAAAATGGTTTAAGAAAAATCCATCTAGCATTTGCAAATGACTTCACATACCTATAGGTAGTCAAGCATACATGTTATTGTATCACGACAAAACTTAGGGGTGTGAGTTTGACTGATCTATTCCACTATATTGGAATTTATTAAAAGTTTACAAAATGACTCCCATAATATCATTTTCCTCTATCATGCATTAAAGGAAAGCTGCTATTAGTTAGCATAGGTTTATAACCTTCGCATATAACATGCAATGAATATTTTAATATATTAGAAATTGCATCAGCATAAACTCATTTACGTCATTGACAACTTGTCGAGTTGGAAAATAAACTTAGACTAAAAGGGTCAAGTATCCCTTACCCGACTCAACTAGGTTCACCATTTCACCCAACATTAGACCTAAGATGGCGACAACTTGTTCTTTACCTTATATCTATACCCCTCTCTCTGATGATGCTCTCCCTCCCTTTCTTGGAGGGCGGAAACCTGTTTCCTGAATACAACTTACAACACCAACTTGAGATTAATGTATCATTAATCATTTCATAATCCTTATGAAATCATCACATCTTGACAACTTTTAAACACATGTTGATTTTAGTCAAATAAACCTAACTCATGAAAACATTGATTTTTCCTGACATTTTCCTTAACATCAAATCATTGAAACATGCATAATTATCTACTAATTACTTCAAAGTAAAAAGTAAAACATAGTTAAAGTTAGGGCTGTAACATACTTCGTAAACTCGTTGAAACATCTTGGCGTGGATAACACCTTATGCCGAAGGGATCACCTCTTGATAGCGGTCGGTGAGACATGGAGACTTTGCCAAGACCATACGCCTATGAAGATGACTCCCACCGAAGTGTTTGCCAGTGGTGGGGTAGTCGGTGAAACTTTAGGGATTCGCCGAGACATCTCGGCGAAGAGAGAACATCTACTGACAGTGTATGCCTTTTTCCGCCGGTCGGTGAGACCTAAAGATCTCGCTGAGACATCTCTTTGAAGGAAACCCCTCATGCCGATAGGAAATTCATGTCGCCAAGAAGATGACCCTTGTCCTGCCGATGGATCCTACATATGATTTCTGATCGCTGTGACATCTCTGGGGTCTTGCCGATAAGCAACATAAATGCAGATTTGAACCAAACGAACCATAGGTCGGGGAGACCGTGATAACCCTATGCCGATAAGATGCACAATGGGGAGTATTCTGATTCTTTGGATTTTGAACAGTCAGAGTCGAGCCACCAATCGGTAGGAGTCTAGAAAAGTCTTGCCAACTTTTGCCTTAACTGATTATTCATAAAAAAATGGATTGAGGAATGCACCCTAACTGAGCTCCCTTGACAAAAATCACCTTGTATGTGATTTAATCCTGCATTCAAAGAAAACCACAGTAAAGATCACACCGACAAAAGTTAATTAATCAAAATCATCATTAAAACGAATCTTGTGTCAGTAGGGTATCGTTAAATCTTCGAACAAAATGATCATACAAACAGTTCGGGTTTCAAGTCGACCCGCGGAATCCAAGCCAGGGAGGAATTTCAAAGAATTCTGACTCAGGCGGATTCCCGTGGAATAAACATGAAAACACCCACTAGAAACTTAATCCGATCATTATCAAACCAGGAACAACATGTGAGATCTTCAAAATAGCATAAAGGAATCATAAAATGCATCATCATTTGCTAACTAGTCCTACTACTCCATATTTCTTCACATTCCACCAAATTCTGAGGAAATCTGCGTAGGACGAATTTCCATGAAAGAGAAGACATTCTGGCAAACCTAGAACAAACAAGGAACAACGGATTTCAGGAAAATCTGGAGAAAGAAATCCACGAAGAAGGTACATCTCCTCAGAGGCCTCGGGGATTTTGGGAAAATCCAGTCCACGCGGAATTCCGCAAAGACCAAAAATCCCCGAACAACAGTGTTTGGCCAGAGCTCGAGTGAGATCCGAGAAAATCTGGATTGGGTGGAAAATCCCGAACTTAGGAGAAAACCTGAATTCCAACTGAGGCAGAACCAAATTTAGACAAGACTAGAAGGCAAACTCAGGAAGAAAAACATAAGAACCCCCAAAAGCAAAGCAAACAACCAAAGGCAAAGAAAGGAAAAGAAAGGGGGACCCGTTTTGTTCCAAATCAAAATGGGGTGGTTATGCAGGGCATAACAAATGGTGACTCAGCTGGGAAAATGGTTTAACCATTTTCAAGAATCTGAAGGATTCAACTACCTAGAACTCCTGGTTCATGAACATCACAACTCCAATTGGCTCAGTTTTAGAAGCAACGTTGAGCTAGGATCTCAAATGTAAGTCAACAATAGCTACCCTTGAATCTATGTGTGTGCTTGATTGTACATCACTCTCTCATGAAGTTTTCTTCATCTTTTGGACAACAACATGTAAGATTTGAACTACATGAGTTGATTTTCTTTTAGCTATCGTGCAATGATATCCTGGACATTGCTCCATTGCCAGTCAGGCGTCCATAGCCCCAATGGAGATACCTCTAGTTTTCTCATAGCATTGCTCTACTACCAATCAGGCGTCCATAGCCCCGGTAGAGATACTGGAATCACCCATTTATATTGAATCTTCTTCTTCTTTTTTATAGAGCTCCAGATATTTAATTCAATTCCTTTTCAATATGTCAGACGTTTAACACTTGATCTGGGTTGAAAACTACCATGGACCTCATGACAGCACTTGGAAAATCAAAATTTTCACTCAAGTCTTACAACATTGTCATCCTAGGACAAATATACTGTTACAAGAGGAGATGATCTTATTGATTTGTGACAGATTCAGAGGGAGCTAATGAAGGTTACTTACTTTGCACCTTGTTTTCAAGACGTTCCACAACTCTTATTGACAATGGGCATGAAACAACAAATTTAGGACAAAATCACCCAACCAGAAAGCATGAAAATATCTAAACCATTTCTTCTCCAAATGTGCAAAGTATGCTTCAGATAATAACCACCATTTTAAGATGGGATAGAACAGGTAAACCCCAAAGGACTAAGACAGAAACCAAAAGAACCAAGGAGGTAGAAAGACAAAGAGAAAAAGGAAGAGCAAGGAAACAACAGCAAAGCTATTTACAACAGAAGCAAAAGCAAAATATTTACAAACAAAAAAACAAACTATCTACAAACAAAAACAAAAAGAACAAGAAAAGGAAAAAGACAAAACGAAGGAAAACTAACTAAACCAAAAACTAACACTAATCTATCCTAATCCTAAACTAACTCAAAAGCTAAGCTTTACAAACACAAAACTGTAAAGATTTATACATTGACTTGACTGATTTTTTCATTATGTGCAACAATCTCAACTTACTAGGCACAGTTCTAAGCCTAGCAAATTTATCTTTATACTCAGAAATATAAAGTTTATAGGCAATAAGTTCATTTTGAGGGCATAAAGCTTGAAATATTATCAACTGTGGGTTCTCAGTTTTGTCATGATTTACCCATAAACATTTTTTACTATCCCCAATGCCATGATCAAACTGAAAATTATTAAAACACAGAGGATAATGAAAGGACACCACCTAATTCTAAAGATTTCTAGTTACCAATGCAAGCTTGTGTTGTATGGTCTCCTCCTCACAAGATCTCAGCTCATGGAACACCACTGAATCAGGGTTCATCTTGTAGTTAGGATATTCACTCACTAGCATCTCTATATTCATCTCGGGCACAGAATCAAATTTTTTTTGAATTTCTTGAGATGAAGTCTCACTTTCAACCCTCTCTTGAAACATGTCATCCCATAGGGTTTGAGAATCTGGTTCCAGCTTATAACCATTGATGTCAGGGATACTTGCACATGGTGAACAAGGATTTCCTTCAAACTCATTTGAACCCATGGAGTCAGAGACAGGAAAACACTCTCTCAATTCATATTTTTGCACCTCTTCAACAAGGACATGCCACTAAGCATCAAATTCACCAGTGTTAAGAACAAATTGATTAGTGGATACTAAGCAAGGACCTTCTTCCAACAACACATTTGAGCAATCAAAATCAAAATCAAGAAAATACTCCCTTGCATCGTTCTCTTCGTTATGTTGAGGAGACTCAACTTCTGAGATAACCTCTTGGGTGCTTTCTTGGCATTCCTATGCTTCATCCAAATGTACTCCGTCATGAACCTCTTCAGGGAACGATTAACTGACCTGCACATCTACTCGAATTTCTTCCCTTAAAGTTTCATGCTGACATTTAAGTCCTTGACTTTGACCACAAGGTTCCTTGGCAATCTCATTTTGAAGCATGTCACCTGTTTCAATCCGTCCACCACTTAAATCAACAAAGTCATCTTCTTGTGCTAACCCACCAATGGGTGTTTCCTCCTCATTCACCATCATGAAAGCATCTATGAATGAATCGATGAATCCATTCTCCACTTCCATCAAGTCTGCACTAGGTAGAGGAGTTTCACCAGTTGTTGAATCCATCTCACTACAAGAATCAAGGTTATGAAGAGACAGGGAAGAATTAAACCTTTTCACACAGTTAGTATCATCAGTTCGGATGGACTGATTTCCATTCTCATGTGTGCTAGTTGCTTCATCCTCTTCATTGGGGGGATATGTACTCCAAGGGTCCTCCATAAGTATTCCCTCAATAGAGATCAGTTGCTTGAAATACAACTCCATCCTTCCTAGGAAGACATGGCAATCCATCTGAGAGTGTTGATTAGTTCGATGTATTCTACATCCCCCTGGCCCAACAAGTTCTGATAGTTTCAAATCTCCCATCTCTTCTAATTTCTCCCTTATTTGATTTTGTGCACATGGGATATCTAGCCAACATGAGCCATGTTCCTTTGTCCATTCCTCATCACCCTAATTCTGATCTTGGTCAGAAGAGTTTACCTCATCTCTTTCAAAGTGATCATTAGTACTAGCATTCTCAACAAAGCTAGATTCGATCTTGATATTTCCATTATGCTTTGGATTTACATCCATTTCATGCCTTTTACCAAACAAGTCATCAAAATTATATTTTGGCTCATCAAATGTTTCATCCACAACTTCATTGTGATGTAATGGACTATGCTTTGGAGGATGACTGAAAAGAGATGATATGGTTATAACTTCATTATCGAGTGAAGTACTCAACTCTGTGATTGGATTTTGTAGGGATGAGTTCTCCCAGTGGTCTTGTGTGCGAGGACCAAACTGATCTAAGAATAAGATTTCTAGCTCCGCCCATGAACAAATACAACTTGGTGGAAGATTAACATACCATTTCCTTGCTGAACCTTGAAGTGTTCTAATGAACAATTGATAGACGACATCCTCATGCTAAACCTGGAGAAAAGTAAGTACACGCCTGCAAGTTTCCACATGCTCAGAAGCATTTTTCCCATTGTTAGGGAAAAATAATGGAAGCCGATCATACAGGTGAAAAGGGATTTCATGAACGAATCCTGGTATATACAAAGGGCTACCCATCAGAGCTGAGTTTTCCAAGGCCTGGCCCACTCCAACTCACAATAATCCAAAATTACTCATCAGGCCCTCCTTCTACTGCCAGTTCCTGTTGACGTCCCAAATGGCACAACAACAATGCAAACAGAATATTGCTACTCTATTTCTCCTGAAAGAGAAAGATGATCACATGGATATCTTAGCTCCCAAGGTCTTTGTAGTTGGTTCTCAACTGTGCTGATGTCCCTCAGTGGTCAATGTAATAGTAATGTTCAAGGGGCCTGTTGGTGTTGAGCTTTTGGACTGTTAGGAGATCAAACATAAACTTAAAACCTATTCTAACCAGGGTTTTAAAGAAATATAAAAAGATGGATCAGGGATTTGAGATAGAAAAGAATGACACTTCATCTAAATTAACCAGACATGTCACCTTCCAAGGAATTCCTAACTAAAACTGCAGAACAAAGTCAACTTGTGACTAACACACAGCTTCATTCATTCATAGTGCTGATTTCAACAGCAGATTACAAGTTACCATTCAAAAAAAATAGAAAATCAAACCTCATTCCTTGAAAGCTTCGCAAATCAAATGATTAATTCAAGACAAACACCATTCAGGAACACAACATGAAGTAGATTAATATATGGTTGCTTCTATTGTTCATAAAACAAATAAACAACAATTACAAAGCTGGCACAATCACTAGTGTACAGAAAATTTGAGGCTCCATGTTGTTTCCATTTACACTAAGAAGACTGAAAGAGACATTAGTCTATTTTGAATCTAACTCTTACTCTAAGAAGACAAAAGAAGCTCCCATTACAAAGAATCAGGATCAGCTTCTATCCCCTCTATTCCTATTCTACTGACTACTAACTAGAAGTTCTAATCTAGAAGTGCTAACCTTGGAAGATCTCCCCTTTACAAAGAGGAAAGAATGCCTTATATACAGAATGCAACAAAAAGAAAGCGTTGTCCCTCCTGCATTAGGGTTTACAAAATATCTGCAAACTGTAGGAGAGTCGGCTCTCAGATCTTTTGAAGAGAGTCAGTTGTGCATTCAATGTGAAGCCCTGCTGTCCATGCTGATGAAGGATTTCTGGGAAAGATCCGTAGATATTTTTCTACTACAACATTAACTCTTCTGTCTCCGTGTCCATCTTTGAAATCTCTTGCAATCCACCTTGAATGCTTAAAATATCATCATTAATACTGATCTGTTTCCGCCAGTGGTCACTACAGCTGTCCTTGTGACTCATAGTTCCTTTCTTCATTCGGCTTCCTTCATGTTCTGGGCCTTTCGCATGTTGACCATCTCCAGGAAGCAACATCGGGCCTTCCTGTAGATATTTGCATTTCGCCTAAGACATCTCCATCCTCACCTATTCTCAGAAAGAGTCCATCTGGTTTGCATTCTGTTGGCCTTCTTTCCCAGGAATAGTCAATTGGTCAAAGGGACCGATGAATCACTCTTTGGCTTTCCTCTGATTGGTTAGACATTCGCCATGCCAGATTCTCGGACATTCAAAAGTGGTTCACCTTGAATCGCATTTCGGTGAGACACTCATCGTGTCTCCCCGATGTGTTTTCATTTTAACAGTTATCAGCATAGCATATGGCAGTCGGCAAGACGCTTCGGCGAGCTACAGAAGTTATACCGAGCTCACAAAGACCATCGGCAAGACCGCATCCTTTCACTGAGACCACATGGCAAAGCTTTTTTTTTCTCTTGGAGTCTCCCCGACATCCTCCTTATCGCTGAGACTTATCAGAATCGAGGAGACATTACCCTGAATTTCTCTTCTCTTACCGAGCCCCTCCGTGTTATCGGCGAGACTCCTGAATGTCGGCTAGACCTCTTAGCGCATACCTTTCCTCTCCCCGAAGGGACATCCTGTCAGCGTGACCTCCTTCCTTCGCCAGGACCTTATGGCGCAGGCATTACCCTCTTGGCGAGCTCCATTTCTTTCGGTGGGACCCCCACTTTATGTCGACATGACCTTCGCTTGTCGCTGTGACCTCATAGCGAAGTCCCCTCATTTGTTGGGAGTCTCCCTGAATTCCTTTTGTTGACCTTCTTGCGCCAGCTTCTCTTTTTGTTTTGGTGTGACCTTCACGAGTCGGTGAGACATTACACTGAGTCCCATATCCTTCGGCAAGCTCATCTTATCGACAGGACCCTTTCCCTTTGGCAAAACTTTTCACCGAAGGAAACACCTCTTGGCGACCTTGCCTTGCTGTCGCCAAGACTTTTTGTATCGGCAGGACCTTTCGCCGATTTCTTTCACTTTCACTGAGCTTCCTCCGTGTCACTGAGACTCTCTTCGGTCGGTGAGACTTTTCTGTAGTCACATCGATGTGTTTTCTTTGTTTGCCATGTGTCACCGTAGCATTCTCTTGTCGGGGAGATGTCCTATAGAAACCCTATATCTCGGCAAAAGCTTTACTAGTTCACCCTTTTGTCGCCGTGACACACTAGTTCTCTCGCTGAAGTTCCTTTGTGTCGCTGAGACTCTCTTCGGTCGGCGAGAGTATATAGCGATCCCCTTTCGTTTCCTTCGGATTCTTACCGACACCATGTTTCGGTGAGACATTCACTGTTCGGTTAGACCTCTGGGTGACGCTATGTTGCTTTGCCGATATGCGAACCCTTCCCCGTCGGTAAGACTCCCGACGTTCGGTGAGAGCACATACCAAAGGGAACAACTCACGCCGAAGTGTTGGACCCTTTTTGCTTAGTTGGTGAGACTTCGTAAACTCGCCGAAACAATGTTGCCTGAATGGCATCAGGCGGTCACCTGATAGTCGGACTTAGCCAGACCATACGCTATGAAGATGACTCCGTGAAGTGTTTTCGTTGGTGGGAGTGTCGGTGAAACTTTGGGTTAAAGCGGACATCACCAAAGAGAGAACATCTGCTAACAGTGTATGCCTTTTGTTGCCGATCGGTGTGACCCGAAGATCTCGTCGAGACATCTCTTCGAAGGAAACCCCTCATGACGATAGGAAATTCATGTCGCCGAGACGATGACCCTTGTCTTGTCGATGGATCCTGCACATGATTTCCGATCACTGTGACATCTCTGGGGTCTTGCTAATAAGCAACATAAGCGTGGAATTTGAGACAAGCAGACCATAGGTGGAAGTGACTGATAACCCTAAAGATTTTAATGGGAGTAATTTTGATTCTTTGGATTTTTGAGCGATCAGAGCCGAAATTTTTGATGGTAGGAGTCTAGAAAAGTCTTGCAGGCTTTAATAACTAATTTTTCGCAACCAAATGGATTGGGGAATGCGCGATTGAGCTCCTTGACGAAATTATCGTATGATTTAATCCACTTGCATTCAAAGAAACCAGGTAAAGTCCACACGGCCGAAGTTAATTAATCAAAATCATCATTAAAACGAATCTTGTGTCAGTAGGGTATCGTTAAATCTTCGAACAAAATGATCATACAAATAGTTCGGGTTTCAGGTCGACCCACAGAATCCAAGCCAGGGAGGAATTTCAGAGAATTCCGAGTCAGGCGGATTCCCGCGGAATAAACATGAAAACACCCACTAGAAACTTAATCCGATCATTATCAAACCAGGAACAACATGCAAGATCTTCAAAATAGCATAAAGGAATCATAAAATGCATCATCATTTGCTAACAAGTACCTCATTGACTAAATGTTTCTTATAGACCATGGCTAACATGTTCCCGCTTAAAGACATTGGTAGGAAAATTGGTAAAGATAATGGAATGGATAGGGGTAGGAAAAAGGGGGTTAAGGATTCATGTAAAGGATTGGATTAAAGGTATGGAATGAGGGATGAAGGTTGGATGGAAGTATGGAATGGATTCATTATGAGGGAATGTGGGCAAGAACAACGTTGGCACACACCTTGAAGGGTGGTGAAAGTTGAAATATTGAGAGTGTGTTGGGATAATAAACTTGAGCATATAAGGACTCAAAATGGATTTGGAGGACGAGGAAAGACTTATGATTGGCTTATGAGATGGAATATACTTAGATGGAGGAATGGATGATGTTGGAATAATGGAGTCTTTTGGATTAGAAAGTTGGGATACTAATTTTGATTTTTTATTTGAATGCGTGGATTCTTTTGCTTTCTTTGGAACCCACATTGTTTTCACTTTTGATTTTTCTTTATAGCCTTTTGATTTTTTCCTAATTGGCACCCTCCATTTTCTTGGAAATGTTTTGATTTTGATTTTGGAGCATATTTTTCTTTATTTTAGAATGTATTTTTAGTGAGACATGATGATATTTAGGTTTTTTTGGATTCTTTGATTTATGCATTTATTGTTTGGTATCCCAATTGCTTGGATAGGCCATAGAGGGATTTTATGAAAAAAGAGGATATTGAAGTGGAAGGTGTTGGAAGGAATTCAAGGGTATGTGTCTTTGTTGTTCTTGAAAGGGAACATAAGGATATGCATTAGGAACATATGGACCCAAGATGGATGGAAGGGTTGATGAATAGGGTCCAACAATAGATGGCAAAGATGATGGAGGAGGTGGACATATTGATCTAAAGGGAGGCCTTTTGTGTTTGAAAGAGCTACCAACATCTTGAGAAGGAGGTATGTAGCCAAGGCCATAAGAATTTAGATGTGTTTTAATATTAGGGTGTTCAAGTAAATGGAACTCGTGAAGGTGTGTGGTATTTTCATAGAAAACCAACTTTTATAAAGGTGGATGAACCAAGCTTATGTTTCTAGTTCATGAATGGGATCTTCTGAAAGATTAGGATTATCACATGATGTGAGGGAAATTTTTATACCTCCGAAGTCTTGAATTTATTTAATGGATTGAAAGCTTTATTGAATGAATTCGTGGACTATTATTATGGTATGGAGTTG
>VDFB02149584.1:0-10297 GCA_007258455.2 Sequoia sempervirens
CTTGCAGGGGTTAGAAAAGGTTACAAAGACTTCAAAATGGTTTGAATAGGGTTCTTAGACACCCACAAGTTTCTATCTTACCATCACTTTCACAAGATGCTCTCCTAGGGTTTGAAAGAATAGTAGCCTTTGAGCCCCTATTAGGTCTCTGAACAGGGTTAAATTTCTTTCCCTCCTAAACCCACCAAAGGACTTAGGTTCTTGACTTAGGTAATGTGTTTCCCCTATCTACACCTTCAAGATTTCTAGGGTTCTAGTCTTGCTCAGGCCGTATGCTGTCCAAACACCAAATTGGTCAAGCAGCTAGGGTTTCTAAACTGCTTAGAAACAATTTTAGGACTGGTGAAAAGTTCTCCTCCTAAACAGATTGTTGGGCTCTCCTCCTTATCACCATATATGGCCAAGACCTTCCCCTAAATTTTCCAAAAATAATTTTTCAAAAATATTTTCTCCCCTACAAGTTATTAACGTTGTCTTGTAGCCTCTCCTAGTCGGGCTCTTCACTGGCTCGCCTAGGGCAAGGCCTTTCTCCTAGCTCCTACAACCAAAGAAAACCTAACACCTACCATATTTACAAGCACGGAGCCTAGGCACATTTCCCAAAAGGCCATACAATTTGTAAGGTGGGAAGGCACCCTAGGACTCCATTATTAAAAACAACCTGCTATAGGACTAAAAATGACAGAAAAACAAAATATTTACAACCTACAGATGGAAATAATCTACCAAAGAAAAAGAATGGTACCCTAAGCTTTTATATGACTACCACTACATTCTACCACAAAGATACAATAAGATTCAATCCATTTGAAGTTCAACAATAATGCAAAGAACATGAAAACTGTCTTATTGAACGTTGTTTCACCAGCTTCACAAAATGCCACTTCAAAATAAAACATTTAACCTCTTTCCAAGGTCGAGGCATGCCTTAAATAGGCTTCCAAAGTAGTTTAGATGCTTGGGTAGGGCTTGAAGATGACCTAAAAACAACCTTTGTAAAACCCATTGTGTTTTCAGACACCTTGCCAACACTAGACAACTTAACATAATGATGTTGTAAAACTATTGAGCACTGATCTTATTTTTCCCCAAAGTTCAAAACACCCTAAAGCACCTAAAATAATGAGGTCAACATGACCTTATGATACTTTTCAAAAAAATTAGAACTTCAAACAAAATTTCAACAATAGTCCTTTGCTAGGTGCTCCTGCACCATTCTCCCCCTCTCAGCTCAAACAGCTAAGGAAATTTAGGAGAGATCAGAGACATATCAATGCCTTTCTTCTTAAAATATACTTCTTCTACCTAGGTAGCTTACGATTCATGCTTATCCTTCCATTTACAAGATGTTCCATGTACACCTTGTGCACGATAATTCTTCACTCTTGACTCCAAGATCTTATCTACTTGTAGCTTGTCTTGGTTGGTATGGACATGTTGTGATTTCCTTGAACCTCCTTACCTTGCGATTTGGGTGTAGTGTCCTTTATACTTGATCAGATCAGTCACATTGAACACTGGAGAGATGCCCAAATCTGATGGTAACTCCACCTTGTATGCATTCTTGCCATATTTGGCCAATACCTTGCATGGACCCACTCTTTTCATCTATAACTTAGTTTCCATTCCGTTCTGCAATCTAGATTTGTTGAGGTGGACCATCACATAGTCCCCAACTGCAAATTGTACATCCTTCCTTGACAAATCAACACTCTCCTTCAACTTTTGGGTTGCTGTTGTCACTATTTTCTTGACCTACTCATGAATTTCTTTCATGGTCTGAGTGAAGTCTTCAGCATGTCCACTACTATGCTCCATAGATCCAAGGTCTCTGAGCTCACAAATGCCTCATAGGTGCATCCCATACACAACCTCAAAAGGACTTTTCCCTGTAGTTCTATTAACACTATCATTATAAGCATATTTAGCTTGAGAAATTACCATATCCAAGGTCTATCCATATTCTTTAGTTAAGCACCTTAAAAGATTACCCAACACTCTTTTAACCACCTCTGTTTGACCATCGGTCTAAGGATGGTAAGCTGATCCAAATGATAGATTTGTTCCCAATCTGCTCCATAGAGTCTTCCAAAAGTGACTCATGAACTTCACATCTCTGTCAGAAACAATGCTTAGAGGTAGTCCATGGATCCTAACGACTTCCTTGAAGAAAAGATGAGCTATGTAGCTAGCATCATGAGTAGTTTTGCAAGGTATGAAGTGACCCATCTTACTAAATCTATCTACCACAACATAAATGCTGATAAAACCGGTCTTGGTCTTGAGATCCTACCACCAAAATCCCGTATCACACACTCTATGTGGTCTATTAGGAATGGGCAGGGGTTGATACAAACCAGCATTGCTAGATCCTCCCTTAGCTTTCATGCATATAACACATTGTTCCACATATTTTCTAACATCTTTTGCTAACTTAGGCCAGTAATAAAACCTTTGTACCAGCTCTAAAGTTTTATTAATACCAAAATGCCCACTAAGACTTCCATTATGCTTCTCTTGAATCAAAATTTCCCTCATTGACCCTCTTGGAACACATAACTGATTACCCTTAAATAACAGTCCATTTTGCAGTGTATACTCAGCATATTGGCTATGAAAATGATTTTCAAAATCAGAGCATACCTTATAAGCTTTTGAGAAGTCTTCATCTTCACCATAGAGATCTTTGAAACTCTCTAATCCAATGCTCTTTAGCTATATTTCCTGCACTGTCAGCATTCTTCTGCTTAATGCATCTGCCACCTTGTTCATTTTCCCTTTCTTGTGCTTGATAGTAAATGTGAATGCTTGGATGTATTCCATCCATTTCAAATGTCTATTACTTAGCTTCTCTTGGGTGTTGATGTAACTAAGTGCCTAGTTATCAGTAAAAACCACAAACTCTTTAGGTAACAGATAATGCCTCCACTTCCTAAGGGGCGCATAAAACATATAATTCTAGATCATAGGTAGAGTACTTTTTCTTGGCTTCATTGAGCTTTTCACTAAAGAAGGCTATAGGCCTACCTTCTTGACTAAGTACTCCTCCCACTACTACTCCACTTGCATCACACTCAACTATGAACAACTTGTCAAAACTAGGCAACAACAGAGTAGGTTGGGTTGCCACTTCTTGTTTTAGTTTTTCAAACCCTTTATCAGCCTCTTGAGTCCACTTAAACTTTGTTTTCAAACCACCTTTAATGGTATCTAGGACTGGTGCACATATACCACTAAAATTCCTTATGAATTTTCTATAGAATTGAGCTAAACCATGAAAACTCCTCACCTCTGTTGTTGTGGTTGGTGTAGGCCAGTTTAGGATGGCTTCCACCTTGCTTGGATCCATCTTCAACATTCCTTTGGATACTACAAAGCCTAGATACACAAGCTCTTGCTTGAAGAACTCACACTTCTCAAGGTTGATTGCCAACTTCTCTTCTTGCAACCTTCTAAGAACCATCTCCACATGTTTGAGGTGTTCTTCTGCTGTCTTACTGAAAATTAGTATGTCATCTAGGTATACTACTACAAAGATCCCTGTGAAATCCTTAATCCTCCATTCATTAGTCATGAGCGTGCTAAAGGGGCATTTGAGAGGCAAATGGCATCACTTTCCTCATATAGCTTATGTTTGTCTTAAAAGTTGTCTTCCACCCATCTCCATCCTTAATCCTCGACCATGGTAACACCCACTCTTGAGGTCCAACTTAGTGAAATATTGTGCTCCTCCAAGGCAATACATTAAATCTTCAATTCTAGGAATTGGGAACCTATACCTAATGGTGATCCTATTGATTACTCTAGAATCAGTACAAAGTCTCCACTTACCTCCTTTCTTAGTTGCCAAAACCACTGGGACCGCACAAGGGTTGATGCTCTTTTGAATCAATCCTTGATCCAATAATTCTTGCACTTGCCTAGCCACCTCTAGGTTCTGCTCAGGTGTAAGCTTGTATGCTGCTTTGTTAGGTAATGAGGCTCCAGGTATAAATTCAATTTGATGACTTATAGCTCTCCTTGGTGCTAAAGTTGTAGGTGTACCATCACTAACTATGCTCTTGTACTTATCAAGCAACTTTTGGACTGCTTCTGGTGAGACTATCTTTTCAGTCTTTCCTTCCTCTTTGGACTGCATCATGATCACATATCCTTCATTTCCTTGGTGTAGGTCCTTAAGGAACTCCTTACCACTGCTCAACATGATGTTAGGCACCTTTGACTGTCCTTCATCTTCTTTTGACAATGACTGCAGTTTGAAGGTTCTTCCATCCTTCTTGAATGAGATGGTGTTTTCTTTCCCATCATAAATGGCACTTCTGTCATATTGCCATGGTCCACCCAGTAGTAGATGGCATGCATCCATGGGTAAAACATCACAAACCAACTTATCTTTATATCCTCCAATTGAAAATTCCATTGTTACTTGCTCATTAACCAGAACACTTTGCCCTTTGTTCAGCCATGTGACCTTGTAGGGGTTAGTATGAGGTGACTTCTCCAATTTCAGCTTAGTTACTGCGTCCTCTAAGATTATATTATCTGTTGAACCTGAATCCACAATGACTTTGCATACTTTCCCAAGTATCTTGCACCTTGCTCTAAAAAGAGCTCTTCTTTGCTTAGGTTCCTCTTTGACTGGCTACCTGATCAAAACTCTGTTAAACATCAGATTTTCTCCTACCTCAGATTCTATGTGACTGATTTCAGATGCCTTAGGACTCATAGTGTCCTCTTGTGCATAGGCCACTCTCTTTTCATTGCTAGAAGAGGATGCTTTCTCTGAGCACCTATAAGCAGGGTGACCTAGTTGGCTATAATGATAACACTTCATGTTTGCAAAATAAGAATTGCTCCTGCCTGCTCCTCTTCCTCTGTTTGATCCTCCTTGAGGTCCTCTTCCTTTGTTAAATCCTCCTCTTGAAGACATTTCACCTCCATGCTCAGTGAGTTTTGATTCTCCTTGATTTCTTTGGTCATTGCCTCTACCTTGTAGCCACCACTGCCCCTTTGATCTCTGCCTTTGCCTCTGCCCTTAGAAGACTTATCTTGCTTCCTCTTGTTCCTTTCTTCAATCTTTATGGCCAACTGATAGCATTGGTGGACTTTCTTGGGACTTAGTAAAGCCATCTCCTCCTGAATGTTCCACTTCAAGCCATTAAGGTACCTAGCCACCTTAAGACTCTCATCCTCTGTCACATTAGACCTCATACAAAGATTTTGGAACTCTTTAGTATAGGTGTTTACATCTTGGTCTTTCTGCCTTAGACTTTGCCTCTTCTTGTGCAACTGAATCTCATAGTCATCTGGCATGTAGGCTTCCTTTACCTTAGGAACCATTCCTTTCCAAGTTGATATGGGCTGTTTTCCTTCTTTCTCCCTTTCTGTCTGAATAAACTTCCACCATTTCAAGGCTGATCCCCTCAATCTAGACTTAGAAACCTTCACCTTCTGAGCTTTAGTAACTCCATCACACTCAAAATGATTCTCCATGCCTTCTATCCAGTCCATGACCAAATCAGGTTCCATTTTCCCACTAAATAATGGTACTCCCTCAAGTCCTTTTCCACTCAAATCTTTCAATGCCTTCAAGAAAGGATCCTCTTCCAAAACAGGGTCAAGTTTAGGGACCTTGTCTTCCTCTACAACCTCTTCTTCCTTTGGTACCCTACCTTCCAACTTCACCTTGTTCAATGCTTCCTCAAGTTGTTCTATTCTTTCTTTTAAATACTTGTCCTCTTCTTGTTCTTCAACCCTCTTGGCTAATTGTGCATTTGTCACCATGATGGGAGATTCACTTGAATCAACCTCTAACATATATTCCTTTTTCCCAAATCTTTTGCTCGCTCTAATACCGATCTGATAGGGAGGCTACAGGAATCAATCACAGATTCCTGCGCTAGGCCTTGTCATAGACCTCCTTGGTGAAATTGTTGTTCCACCTTAACCTATAGGAACTCTACCTTGTCTAAGTTCCCCTGGTTCTCCTGCCAACCTCACTATCTTGACAAATGTTGAATAACCAAACCAATCCTTGGTTCAACGCTTCATTCTCCTTTGGCCCTTAATCTTCCCTAAAGACCAAATAAACTCAACCTTTTCTAGGTTCTTGTAGGGGCCAAAAAAGGTTACAAAGACTTCAAAATGGCTTGTCTAGGGTTCTTAGACAACCACAAGTTTCTATCTTACCATCGCTTTCACAAGATGCTCTCCTAGGGTTTGAAAGGCTAGTAGCCTTTGAGCCCCTATTAGGTCTCTGAAGAGGGGTAAATTGATTTTCCCTCCTAAACCCACCAAAGGACTTAGGTATTGTGTTTCCCCTATCTACACGTTCAAGATTTCTAGGGTTTTAGTCTTGCTTAAGCCGTATGCTGTCCAAACACCAAATTTGTCAAGCAGCTAGGGTATCTAAACTGCTCAGAAATAGTTTTAGGACTGGTAAAAAGTTCTCCTCCTAAACAGATTGTTGGGCTCTCCTTCTTATCACCATACATGGCCAAGACCTTCCCCTAAATTCTCCAAAAATAATTTTTCAAAAATCTTTTCTCCCCTGCAAGTTATCAACGATGTCCTGTAGCCTTTCCTAGCCGGGCTCTTCACTGGCTCACCTAGGGCAAGGCCTTTCTCCTAGCTCCTGCAACCAAATAAAACCTAACACCTACCATATTTACAAGCATAGAGCCTAGGCACATTTCCCAAAAGGCCATGCAATTTGTACGGTGGGAAGGCGCCCTAGGACTCCATTATTAAAACAGCCTGCTACAGGACTGAAAATGACAGAAAACAAAGTATTTACAACCAACAGATGGAAACAATCTACCAAAGCAAAATAATGGTACACCAAGCTTGTATATGACTACCACTACATTCTACCACAAAGAAACAGTAAGATTCAATCCATTTGAAGCTCAACAAGAATGCAAAGAACAGGAAAACTATCTTTTTGAACGCTGTTTCACCAGCTTCACAAAATGCCACTTCAAAATAAAAAATCTAACATCTTTCCATGGTCGAGGAATGCCTTAAATAGGCTTCCAAAGCAGTTTAGATGCTTGGGTCGGGCTTCTAGATGACCTAAAAACAACCTTTGTAAAACCCGTTGTGTTTTCAGACACCTTGCCAACACTAGACAACTTAACATAATGATGTTGTAAGGCTATTGAGCATTTGTCACCTTCTTTCCCAAAGTTGAAAAACACCCTAAGAACCTAAAATAATGGTCAACATGACCTTATGATAGCACCACAAAATTAAGAACTTCAAACAAAATTTCAACAATAGTCCTTTCCCAAGTGCTCCTGCACCACATCACCCAAAGTAATTCCCACCTGCACTCAATATTTTAAAATGTGCTCTGAGGAGATAGAGAGGTGCAATTAGAAGTTGCCATATGTCATTTCCTTGTTCAACATGGCCTTGCACATTTTCACTATGCACTTCCATTATGAAACTGTGATCCAATGAAATGCTCCCACATGTCTCATTGCTATTAACTCTGGCTTAGCGCAATCTCACCATGTGCTCTATTCATAAGAATGCGATCTATTGAGGTAATACGCTGCAGTACTATGTCAACACGTGTCCTACCTTTATCAAGACTGCCCAACATGCTTTGGTTATGAGCTATAAAAATGAGAATGTGATGCTTTGTAGGTAGAACACGTGTCTTGGATGGGTCAAGTTTTAGAACTTAAGTGATTAATTTGAGCACATGCACTAAAGTTATTTTTAAAGGAACATGCCTACGGGATGAAGGGGACATAAGATCATTTAAGGAATTCAGACTTAGGATTTCATATAATATTTTGACCAGATATTATAAGGGCGATGGATCAATAGGTGACCTTAGGCCGATGGGGTTGGTCAATACATAAGATCAAAGCAGATAAGTTGTCACTTAAATTACTGGCAGCCGACACAAAAGGTCAATATGAGTTTTTAAAAAAAGCTCAAGGATATTTTGGAGCTAGAGTTTTAGAAAGGTTTTTGTATAAATAAAAACCCTAAACAAGGTTAAAATAAGCCCTAGCAAGGAAACACACCATTCAGAAGCTCAAAATATGGACAAAAACCAAAGGAAGGAAAATTTTAAGAGTTCCATCACACACATTGAGAATCACATGAAGTTGAGAAGTGGAGAAGTTTTGGAGAGTCTAAGAGGAGAGGAAATCTAGGAGAGTGAAATGTGGAAGAAAGAGGAAAGCGTGGGGTGGCTACATTTGTGTGGTAGGATCTCACACATGTGTGAGAAACCAATGATGATGTTGGTCAAAGATGAGGTGGACGATGATGGTGACCCATGCGTGCACACACGTGCATTAGCATTGAACAAGGTTAGTGAAATTTGTCACATGATAACAATTTTGGGGATTTAGATTAATTTTTAATTGAGAAAAATACTAATAAAGATTAGTGAGGAGTTTAGTTAATGAAATAATCATGGATCAATTAATTAATCCAATTTGGAAGAATTAATGAGTGGGGATTATGGTTGAATTAATTAAATTAATCAATCTTAGAAGAAAGGTGAAACAAAATAAATTAATTATAATTCAATTAAATACGAGAATGACTAATAATAATTAAATAATAAATTATGTAAACGATGGTAAATTATAAGAAATGGTTAATTAAATATTTATTTAGTTAGTTATGTAGAATGAAATCGATTTCAAAATGTGTACAAAATGTATTAAGATATTCTCCTAAAGTAAACCAACAAACACTCTCATACAATTTTAAAAATTACAACTATAATTTGTAACATTTTCATTCTAAATAAAGTATAATTTCTAACCTTTACAGATTAATTTGATATTCTAAATATAATATTATTTTTATAATAGAAAATAAATAAAACTACATAAATACCTACAAAACAACTAAATTGAATCCTATTAAAACAACATAACTTCATGTCTTACAAAAGTACCTACTATAATATAACAACTACATGAATAATCAACTAAAACAATAATAATGAATAGACTTCAAGAAATACAATAAAATATTCAATCAAACCAAAATAAAAAGTACATAAATAACTTTAAAAAATCACTCATTCAATCCTAATAAAACATTATAACTTCATTCTTGAGTAAAATAGCCACTATAATCAATAAAAATGGTAACCACCAATACCTATTCCTTGTCAGCTAGCCTAATGATCAACAAAATAATAGCAACCAGCAGGCTCATTGAAATGCTCAAGTCAAACCGACTATTATCGAATTGAGCAGTCTCGGCCCTAGAGCCTGTTCGATTTCAGACGGCACTTCGTACTGTACAGTACGACCGTCAATTTCCAGAAGATTCCATAAAGGCCTAATGCTGACTAACGTAAAACGCAGAAACCGGGAGTGGAAAAATTCCTACCAAAACCCACCTAAAACACTAGAAAAACATTAAACAAGTCCACAAAAATGACTATTTCCAGGGTCTCCTAAGAAAATAGGAAATATAAATAGGGTTTTTTCTGGAGAAGCTTTCGAGGAACGTAAGCTTTGCAGCCCCAACCTAATCATCTCGTCACCCAACGTGTTCTACAAGACTTGCACTGTAATGAATGGTGAACGTGGTCAAGATAGGCGGGTAAGTTATTAGGGATATAAATATGGTTTGCGACACGAGAATTCAGTTCACACTACCTACAGGGACGAAATAAAAATCTATTCTTGTCTGAGACCTATTCTAATAAGAACGACAAGAAATATTGTTATTTGTAGAGCCTGTCACAACAACTGTATATAGTACTCTCCGGTTGCCTCGATTGTCATAACAATTCATTTGAAGTTTGTATATTCGTACAGCATGGCACGACCTGTGATGAGAGGCGTACTGCTTTTATTGGGGTTATTGCTCTGCATCGCCGGGGTTCGAACACAGGAAGTCGGTAATGCATTTGATTTTTCTTCTTGTGCAGATCTCTGTTTAGTTTTCTTTCTTTGGTTTTTTGTGGGGCTATGGTGACATGGAAAAGTTTTGGAAACAGAGGATGAGAGAGAATTTACGTACGTAGTGGGGGAAGAGACGGGGCCCGAGCACTGGGGAGAGCTGCATGAAGAATGGAGTGCCTGCGGAAAAGGGCGACAGCAGTCTCCCATCGATGTGGTGAAGGAGCGGGCTAAAATCTACCCTGATCTCGGGCAACTGCGCAGGATTTATCGCCCTGCAAATGCAACCCTCGTCAACAGGGGCCATGATATTATGGTCGGCCACTAAAATTCTCTTTTTTAAAGTTTTTGGGTTGTATGCTTTATTTTCAAGCAGATTGAAATTGGTTTTTGTTTTTGAAAAA
>VDFB02149585.1:0-16384 GCA_007258455.2 Sequoia sempervirens
CAACCTATTAATTGTCCTTTCTATAAACGTATTGAAAGATGAAACATATTTTTTGGAATTGCTCTTGGACAAAAAGGAAATGGAAGGTTGTTTTTTATTATCTCCCTGTGATTTTTGAGCATGCTTTGAGTTGGAAAAAAGCCATTTTGGGCTTGGGCCTATGTAATAATATTGTTGTTGATTCTATAATGCAGATTTTCTTGTTTAATATATGGAAAAGTAGATGTATGGCTGTTTTTTCTAGTCATAATGTTCATTTGGAATTAGAAATGCTACGGTTTTAATCTGACATTATTTTTCAAATTTTCTTCTTATGTTCTCAATGGCAGGGAGTTCCCAAAGTCAATTCAAAAATCAGCTTTCAGTTGGACAAGATTAAATGGAAAATATTGTAGCTGCACAAAAATGATGTAATGTGTTCCACAAAGCTTCAATGTGTGTTAAAATTTAGAGTGTGATGTGCCTCTCTTGTAGTTGTTTGTTGCCATTGTAATTTGTATGTGATGGTTTTTTAGTGGTGTCTTAGTTTGACATTGGTCATTGCATTGTATTTTCTCTTCTAGGCAACTTATGGCTGCCATTCTTTATGTAGTTTTTTTGCATTGATTCAATACAAAAAAAAAACATGTAACCGTAAAGGAATAAAAATATTTAAAGACTCAAAACATGGGAAAATGATATTGACATCAAGGGGATATCATATTCCAAAGCTCTTATTTTTGCATAGACAAAAGTATACTCGAAAAGGTGTACTTGGAAAGTTTGAAGCTTGTTTTCATTATTACTTATTTTCAACATTTTTTTTTACCATTCTTTTGACACATGAAAATAAATATTCTTCATCTAATTACATTTTAGATTCTATTCAAGACACACAAAAAATAAAGGAAAGAAGATACAAAGATATCTGAAGATTAGTTGGATTAATTATTTGTGGAGTCTTTGAAAATAGTGATCATACAACCATTGTACATTCTTCTTTCAAATTCTATATACTCTATGAATTTTCTTGTATTTGGACACACTCTACTTATAAACTATTATAAATTTGAGTATAGTCAAAGAGAAGTATGCATTTTTTATACCAAATAATATTGTTCTTCTATTCTCCATCTTTCATTCAATAAGATATTACACATTTAAAGGAGTTCCATCCCCTATATTATAGGATAGTTCTTATAACAAATTTTTGTATAGATGAGTTGCTTTAACAAATCGTAATATAAAAAATAAACCAAAATCAATTAATAATTATTGTATGAAATACTAACAACCTCAAAAAATGAATATTATATGCATCTTAAAAGACTAAAAAACCTACAAGAATGATGCATTATTCCTAACACATCCCTTATTACATGATTTTCTAAATGGAGATAGGTGGACTAACAAAAATTGATGAATGTATTAGTAGTTCATAAAAAAACACAAGGTATGAGTAGGGAAATAAACATATAATCATGAAAAATAATAGCTAAACATGCCTCACTATACTTTCTCAACATGATTAACCATATTGAACCTTATCCAAGAATAGGGATAAACACATCTACCCATAGAACCAATGATAGGGAGTAACACTCTTATCCAAGACTAACAATTTTGGATAGGGACAAACACATCTATCCAACATCAAATTTATGAATAAGGACACACACTTCATCTCACAATAACTATGATTGAGGACAAACACATCCAATCATTATCACTCAACAAATGTAATTGGGGACAAACACATCAAATCACAAACAACTAACAAATATGAATGAGAACAAAAATATCCAATCACAACATAAAAAATTGGGGAATAAGTCCTCATTGTCATGTGTGTATAGCCATCAAATGATAGATCATTGCCACTTTGATCACAAATGGTGTTAGAAAATTACTACTCCCACCTAGGAACTGATCTCGACTTTAATCATTTTGGCACAAATAATTTTATCACTAAAATAATTTTGTAACCTTGTCTCTAGTGACTATCAAGAGGATGTTGCTTTTCCTCCAACCTCTTGTGCTTTTATCCTCTATTAGGTTTGCTACTTAGCAATTTTTCCTTTGAGACTCATTTTAAAATGCTTCCCCACAAGATGGATGTTGTGTACAAGTGATAGTGTGTACAGTTACAATTGAGGCAATTTTTTTCACTTTTGATGGCTGCAAAATAATCTTTTATAAAGAACTACTAAGACAAATAGAATTATAATTTAAAACCACCACTACAAAAGTATTAAAAACTTAAATTTAATCATAAGAGTTACATTCCAATCTTCTTAATGTAAACTTTGTCTCTTGGCATATATTTCTTCACCACACATGGTTTTCAATTTTAAAAATATGTATTGCCTTTAGCTAGCTATTTACAAATTTTGTGGGCTACTTGCACTTAGATATGAGACCACAATCCTTGTTTGCTAACATCTATGATGAGCATGATAAGGTATTCCTATGAAAATTAAATATACCAAATACTCCTATAATGGTATAAAAATCAATTCTTTCTCCTTGAATTAGGGATGCGACAACATATAACAAGATTCTTTGTGGTCATGGTAGTGAACACATGGTAGGAATGTGGGATTGTATCATGGGTTAGTAGCTCAAATTATTTTGTGAGGGTTCCTTAGAGATGTAGGAGAATAGCCTTCAACCACCACCTACTCACTATTTTGGGTCTCTTTCACCTCCATCTATATAACTCCTAAATTGGAGCTTTGTGCTTGAGTGACTGCACATCAATCTATCTGGATTCTATCAACATATAGAGGTGTATTCAATGGAGTTTTTCAGACCCTATGAAATAATTTGAAACCACTTCAACAAAATTTGAATAATTATAGAGATCAAAGGGATATACCAGATCCATATTTGGCTTTGTATCTCTCATGCCAAACTCCACTTTCTACCAATTGATCATAATAAACAATATATGTAAAGAATTAAAAATACATAGATGTCACAAGTATTAGACATCACAAGATCTTGATTGGTACAACATACCCAAGCATCATATATACTAGGTGATTCTACTTGGACTAGCCATGATTATCTATGAACTCCTTTAACCTATGATTCTTTTCTCATTTTAATAATCCTAGGGTTCTCATTCCATATTAGAAATTTGGGTAGAACCAAATAGAAGTTTGAAAATTTTAATACATGAACAATATTATGATTTTATTCATCATCTTTCATTCAATAAGATATTATAAATTTATAGGAGCTTCATCTCCTATATTATAGTAGAGGTACTCTAACAACTCCTTTACATAGACAATTTATTTTAACAACTCATTATACAAACAAATAAACCACAACCAATTAATAATTATTGTATCACACTACCAACCTAACAAACAAATATTATATGTATCTTAAATACTAACAAACCTATAAGGAATATATTCTAACATAAACCACATTATCCACACACACACAGAGACACACACAATGAATTTTATAGATATATTCTATTTGTAAAAGTAAATAATTTTAATTAAGTTTGATAAAAAAGTGTATTTCTTTGGTGGAAACCTTTCCACTCTAAACCACAAATGTTTATGTTTTAGACTTGTGAATGTTTTTACGTTACATTTTAAATTTTTAATCCTTTATTGGAGTTCTTATCATTAAAGATCTTTGACCAAAGTTTTTAAACTATTTTTATTTAACATATTTTTGTGTATTGTAATAGTTATCTTACAATATTGATACCACTTGTTTGTACCAAAATTCAATTCACAAAATAATTAAAAGTATATACAATGAAATACTAATTTATTTTATGTACTTTGTCTATCAATCAGTCAAATAAAATATTCCAGTCTAGATAATACTAATTTAGATGTGGGATGAGGATCATAAGTAATAAACAATCAAGGATCTCAAGTGTGTGCTTATATAAAGGGAATGTATTTAACCTAAGCTGCTTTGATACCATGTTAAAATTTGGTTATATTAGATTTCTAATCATCACAAATAAAATACAAAAGATAGATGAAATGATAATTGCAAGATTCATATATTGGGCACTACACAATATATATATGTATATATATATAAATAGGGAAAATCCTTTTGGGTAAAAAACCCCATAAAACATCAATTTATTAATTATTATAGAACACTTACATAATGGTCTATTAAAAAATAGTCCAACCTAGGGATATCACTTCTACTCACTTCCACATGGCCAATGATACCTCTTGTGCATAGTGATAGAATTCACTATAAATCTCCCAAATTCCATTATCTCTCAATGAGAGAGAACCTCCTTAAATATGGGAGAGGGGTAGAAAATATCTAAAGGGGTATTAGCCACACTGATTCAAAAATTCCACTTATAGAGTAAAGTAATTTGTAGTTTATTTAGACTATAATTATTTTTAAAATACGGGATATGCTAAAATTAAAGGCATATAATATATATAAGATTTTATAACCTTATTAGAACTGATATATATATATATATATATATATGTTATAATGGTATATTAATAAGAGTATGTTCCTAACATGGGATACATTTTTATGGGGATGCATATGGAGATCTTCATATATTTATGTGTCCTCTAAGAATATATACATTAATTTGTAACCATATATTTAGGGGGTACTTAGATATCATAAATATATGAAAACCTCTAAGTACTCTATTTTTTACCATATTCATTCTATAGGGGACTAGAAATTCATGAATATCCATGGATTTGTGGTTTCAAATTGGTAAGTGATATCAATAGAAGGAGATCCACTAATGTTGCATTTTTACTTTATTCGATGGTCACTTTTTCTATTTTAAAATCTAAGTACATGACAGCTACTCATACTTTTAAAGAAGTCATATGACTAAAGATATTTTGTTTAGTTGTAGGTTTGAGTCAAGAAGACATTAACAAGGTCATTATAATATTCTCAATCTCTCATCATATAATTATTATCAACTTGGGTGGTGTCCAAAGGAAATTATATATGCAAATTGAAGGTAATGAATCTCTCTAATTATCTTATCCTATGATTTACTAAACTTGAAATCAAATATATATTTTATTGATGTAATAGAATTAAACACATAACTAAAATGAAATGTTGAAAATAAAACTAATGAAAATGAAAAAAAAAAACACACTACTACAGATTAAACTAAACTACTTTTCTCAAAACAAAGAACAAAATTTCATGAAAATTAAAAATGTTAAAAATATATTTTTTCTTTTAATAATTGTATGTCTATGGGTCATTCAAATAAGAATGATATGATACTTATTCATCTATAACAAGGTGAAATTATATAAACAAGTAATCATGAGATACCCTTCATGATTTTGAAAACATGCAATACTCTAGAAAAAATCTTAGTGTATTGAGATGTGATATCATGCCTATATATTGTGGAGGAGAAAGAAATACTAAAGATCTTTCTTCTTGGGTATCCATGTCTCATCATGAGACCAACAATAAAATTTGATTCCCAAAGAGTGAAAAAGAATATTTTAGCTACACTTCTCTAACATACATGTTAAGAATGGATGTATTATAGTGTCCAACTAGGAAACCATGTTGATAAAATTTGTACATGTCATATTGTTTATTATACTCTCAAACTATGTATATGAAAATTCTTGGTTATTTTCAAAATGATAAGGTAGATTAGAGTAGAGCATCATCGACTTCCATTTTAAAAATCTCTCTAAAAGAAAAAGAACATTGACACAATCAAGATTGAAGAGCCTTATCAGGATTTCAATCAAGCAAAAAAACCACACTACAATGCAACAAATTTCAATAGAAAAACAACCCTCCTTTCAATTCAACTGATTACAAAATACATTCAAAAGTTCAATTACAAAGCCCCCTTTTTGCTAAGGAAAATTGACCTTCCCCTATCAAATAGTTTCTCCTTTATTCCTCATACAAGACCGTCTGTTCCATTTTCCAACACCATCGTTCTGCTTTCCAAAAACTACACCAGGAATAGTTGTTACAACTTCCGCCCAATCCATGTCGAAGTTTGAACACATCATTTAGTCTTCAACCGTTGAACCAACTTATCACCCTGTTGAGGAGACAACATAAATCCCCCACCAATAAAGGAAAATATATTCAATGCAATTCAATATGATCCATGTGGTCCTACTACCATGTCAACATTGCTACACCAATCACCACTTCCATGTGTTAAACTTCTTGGGTCCCACCACGAACACCATAGGATGGTGAGCGATGTAACCAAAATTCCATCGGCTTATCGAAGAGACGACATTCCAAGTCCCGACGATATAACTATCTCTCACTGAAGAGCTCAAGGCTTTGTTTCGAGCTATCGAGGGGTCGACACCTAAAGTCCCACCAAACACACAATGTCATACCGAAGAAGAGTCCATCAGGAATATTGTGGAGAGTGAAAACTTTAATGTACCAAAGCACAACTATCAAGCCGATGAAAGAGCAACACCGACCAAGGGAAAAGATTTATAAAATGAACTCCAATGCATCTACAAAACACAACAAAATTGAAAACAAAAATTTGATCATGTACATATCGATGCGGATAACTTGAGAGCCTGAGATGCTCCTACATCAAACACCATGGGAAGGAGAAATGTTGCATGAGTGGAGACCCAAGAACACTTAGGCCAATCTGGAATCGATATTCCAAACTGAGCCAACTCATGTGCCTTCAACCAAGATGCTTCATCCACTAATTTTCCCTTCCAACAAACCAAGTACTCCATGTACTCTTTACCACGTGTTTTCTTTGCAACCCTAGAATCAATTATTTCATCTACTTCTTTAGTTTTCTTCTCAGGTAGTTGATTCACCCAATTTGTATTATCCATAATATTCGTAGGAAAATATGGTTGGGTATTTGTCTCTCCTTCAAAATATTTGTACAGGTCACTGACATTGAAGATAGGAGATATATCTACATGCTTTGGAAGTTCAACTTCATAAGCATTGGTTGAAAACTTACGTAGGATCTGGAAAGGACCTATTTTCTTCCATTTTAACTTATTATAGGTTCCCTATGGAAACCTCTCCTTTCTTAAATGAACCCAGACTAGTTCTCCAATCTAAAATTCCTGCTCTCTTTTGTGATGGTCGAAAGATTCTTTATACTTGGTTGTACTCTTATCCAACTTTTTTTTCACCTCTTTATGCAAATCTCTGATACATTCTATAAAATCCTCTGCCACAACACTTGTTCTCACTAGGTCTGCACTATCTCTAAGTTCATCTATGCCCCTAGGGCTAAAACCATACACCACATTGAATGGAATTTTTCCAATACTCCTGGGATTCACTGAATTATTATAGGAAAAATCTACATATGACAATAGCAAGTCCCACTATTTTTTTTGTCCCCGATAAAACATCAAAGGAGGTTACCTAAAATCTTGTTCACAACTTCAGTTTGACTATCTATTTGTGGATGGTAGGTTGAACTGAAACCCAAATGTGTGCCTAATTTCTTCCACAATGTGCACCAGAAATGGCCAACAAAATTTGTATCTCGATCAAATATGATACTTTTAGGCAAACCATGCAACCGAACTATTTATTTGAAAAAAAAAATTGCTATATGGGAAGCATCACTAGTTTTCTAACATGGGATAAAATGGGCCATTTTTTAAAATCTATCAACAACCACAAAAATTGAATCATTACCTCGTTGAGTTCGAGGCAGTCCCAGAACAAAATCCATGCTAATGTGTTCCCACGGTCTCTATGGAATCGATAATGGCTAATACAATCCAGTATTTTGTTTCATACCCTTTGCATGTTGATAGATTTTGCATCCTTGTACCATCTTCTTGACATCAACACTCATTCTTGTCCAATAATAACTCTCGTTCAAAAAAGCTATTGTTTTATCTATTCCAAAATGTCCACCCAATCCGCTACTGTGTTTTTCTCTAATTAGATTCTCCCTCATGGAGCCTCTAGGAATACATAACTTCTTTCCCTTAAATAGCAAGTTCTCTTGAACTTGTGGACAATCAAAAGACTTATGTCCAACCTCCCCACATTGGTAGCATGTAACTGTGAACCCTCTACCTCTACCTCTTCCTCGAGAAGATTTTCCTCTTCCTCCGAAGTTTCCTCTACCTCCTATTTCTTGTGAGGTGCCATCTTCATCTTGTTTGGCAGGATATCCCCTTCCACTACTGCTATGTCCTTTGCCATGAGAATTTTTTCCTCTACCCCTGTTATTGCTTTGTTGTTTCCTATTCAGCAATTGTTTGGTCATCAATGGACACTGCTAGGCCTCTTCCACACTCTGTAGTCTGAGAAATCTAATCTCATCTTGTATGGACACTCACAAGCCATTTAGATACCTTGCAACTTGATCAACCTCATTTTCTAAGTGATCTACTCGAATGTTCAATTGGTAAAACTCTTCTATGTATTCCTTGACACTGGATTCTCTTTGCTTCAAATTCTGTAATTTTCTAAATAGATTTATCTAATAGCTTGCAAGCATGAATTTTGTCTTCAATTTGCTTAACATTTGGTCCCATGACTTTATCTTCTCCTTGCCTCTTCTTTGTCTATCATTCTACAAATGATCCCACCATAGGGATGCATGCCCTTTTAACTTTCTACAGGCATATTTCACCTTTTTGTCTTCTTTTGTACCTTCAAAATCAAAGAATTTCTCCATCTCAGTGATCCAATCCAACAATTCATCCAGATTCAAGTTACCACTATAGTCTAGAGGGTTAAAATGGGGTATGGTATTTATGTTGGTTAAGGATCGAATGAACCTCTTCTCCGTGATCAAGTTCAAGTTGGTTTTCTCCTCCTTCAACCACAACCTATTCTTCTTCATCATCACTCACATCTTCAACATGATGACCTCTTCATTATGCAGTTTCAATAGCTTCCAGTCTGGTCGTAATTCCCCTCAACATCTCCATTAGGACGAGGTATGCATCTCTTCACACCCCTCTTCCTCTGCCATGTCCTTGTTACCTATTTTTCACTACAAGCTCAAACAGGTAGAGCCGAATTGCATTAACATTGAAAGGTACATAGATTTTCAAACTTTGCTGCTAAAAGTATTCACCATCATGAAAATATTATTACATTTGGTTTTCAGTTTTTATTATGCAAGTATTCATAACAAAAATTTAGACATTTGCATAACCAAATGCTATTTTATTCACATTGAAAAAATTGAGGTCCCACACATGTCGTGGGAGTAGCTTAATTTGATTCACGCAATCAAATGATAGATCTAAGAAAGAAGATGTACACTATACAACTGAAGGAAATATAAACATAAGGAAAGGAGTGATTTGTCATTGCCTGGAATGACGAATCATCATTTCAGTTATGTGGTGTCTCCTCGTATTCAGCTCCAGTTGGCACAACTCCCGCTCCAGTTCCAAAGGCACCTTCAAAATTGTTAAAATGTGTTGTTAGAGCAATGGAAAATCACTATTTTCCTCATGTCTACATTGCCAACAGAAATATAGCACCCATTCAATCAGGTATCCATCAAATGATTTCACTGTTTAAAAGGCATAAAGTTCAATGGAAGCATTCGGCTTCATTTATTTTGCTAACACATTTGTTTAAGTGTGCAGGTATAGGTAATCATCATTCCAATCAACAGATATGCTTATGAGTGGTGTGAAATGTGGCTCCCACAAGGGTTGATCCCAGCTCATAAACAATGTAAGAGCAGCATGTAAAAGCTGAGCAATCATAGTTATTATGTTCACAGGTAAATAATGGCAGCATTATGATATTTTCTTAAAGTCATGCCTTGGCGATTGCATCATAGTTTGATCATCAAACTCATAATCAAGGAAAGCAGTCATAGTGTTGTACAACTATATTATAAGATACATCTTCAGCTTTATAATCAAGGAAACAGTCCACATAGCTATCAGGGAAAAAGTCTATATGACTGTAAGTAAGCATTGTTACAAAAGGGCATCATCAATAAAGTAGGGATGTGGTTGTCATCATCATCTATTACACCTAATAAGATAGAGGAATCCTTACTCTATACATACTAAAAACAAAATATAAAGCATCGAGTTGCTATAGGAAGCTTTCAAATTGACTGATACAATTTTACCAGTAGGACAACAAGCAGACATAGGTGACATCTTGGCCATGAGATATGTCATACAAGTAACCAATATCATTTTTGCTAAGGGAGTCAACGTTACAGTCAAAAAGGAGAATTCATTTTTCAGAATTACTTGAACAATTTTGAGCCAATATACTACATGAAAATCAAATAACAAAAGGCCACTGTTTCATTGACAAAAGTAGTCCTCTAATCTGGTAATTACAGATAACTAGCAATGGTCCATTCATTGACAGAAAAAAAAGGTAAGTCAATACATATCTCCATGCAGAATTTTGAAGAAGACATGTTTTCTCAAGTTTTTTTGTCTCAGATTTCAGTGCTTCTAAAGAAAGATCAAGAAGAATTGTTATAGTTGTATATTCATGAGTATGTGCCAAATAAAGCTCAGCGCCATCAAAAAAGTGAGCTTTACAAGGAGACAATAGTGCATCGGCAAGGGTTATTTCCATCGATGAGTCTAGAGTGTATTAATTCAAAGATTTCGAGAGTTTCCTTGCAAAATCCATTTTTTATGTGCATTCTATAGTCATACCACGTCATGAGGTGACATCTCTTTGAGGTAATTAAAATCAGAATCTAAGATACTGGGCCATTAAAATTTTTGTTTTGAAACCCTCATACCAGGTTTGTTTTATTAAAGCATATGGTGGTTTCATAATATGCACAGGAAACAGCAAAAATATGGCCATCAAACTTACATGTGATTGCATGAAAACTTGCCATAACATCTGAGCAGCAATATTTGTGCATAGAAATGACTTTTGTTTGATGATTTTGACCTTTTCCAGTAGGTATGAGTTTTCTCAAGGAGTGGAGAATACTAAGAAGAAACCCAGGAAAAAGTAATGGCAGCCTGCAAGTGTTTTTTTAAAATATTCAGGAATAATCATGAAAGCTATATCTCAAAGTTTAATGCCAATTCTTCATTAACTGGAATCTTTAAAAAAAAATGACAAACTTTCAAAACCCTTCAGATATCAATCACAAAACAGGAGACAATCAACAGATGGACAGAATAGAGAGGAAATATTAGACAAAAGAGGAAGAGGCCGCGGTTATAGAAGCCTTTCAAAGCCCTCAAAATAAGAAAAATGTCTGAATCTGCACGAAAAAGACTTACCACATTTTTCCTCCCAGAAATCTTCAAGTAAATCATCTAGATGTAGCTCGAATTGGTGAAAGAATCCAATTCAAATCCTATCATCTCCCTATGGCAACGCAATAGAGCACGAAGTTTCCATAAGGGAAAAGACAAGGAATGCAAATGTGATGATTAGGGTTCGCTATTCTTTACTTGCCCTAATTCGACAATTGATGGATTTTACTTATGTTTTTTAAGTAAATCATTATGACTTACTATTATCTATGGTCTATGACTTTTAAATTCAAGAGACCTAATGATCACAAGAGCCCATGATTTGCATGGTCATGCTTCAATTATTGAAGTTTTGATGATTGAAAAAAAAAAAAATTTACTTTTGCATGTAATCAAGGATTAAGGTGTATGTTTACATTGATGCCAAATCTGTACCGAAAATAAAATCAAAAAATCCAAGGAGGAATCATAATGCATACTTTAAGGAATGTTTCACTTTCAGTCAAATATACATGCAAATAAAAATGAAGAGATAACTTAAGTGCTTGCAAGCTCCTTAAGAAAATTATGCAAAGATGCAGATGTAACTGGAGGAATCAGGGTTTATTGACTGAAGATCATCATTCACAATTCAGAGATGGAGTACTAGTTCTCATGGGAGGATTGATAAAAATAGAGTGATTTTGCATATTTTGCTTACATCATGCCAAGGGATTTCCTTATCTTGGAGTTTGATACTCTGATTCGTTATGGGGTTTGACCTTGAGTTTGGATTATCTTGCACTCCATTTTAGCATAGGTTTTACTATTTTATTAGGGTTTTCTTTTACGCTTGCATATTTCACATTTGGGGAATCTTGTTTCACCTCGATTCTTTCGATTGAACCTATTAAACATGAGCATGCCTTTTGTATATTGGAAAAAAGTTTATCTTTTTCCTCACAGTTCTGTTTTTGACCTTTGCATTCAAATAAAAGTGAGATTATCATGTAACTGAAACTGGGTTTAGATTAATATAACAGCATGTTTCAGGTTTATTTGTCCTAGGCGCACGAAGTTCAACCTCCAATTGCAATGAAATCAAAATTCTGCGCAATATTATGTTGTTTTTCATGAATAGATTTTGATGAAGTTTACTATGTTTTAAAAGAAATAATTAGAGAACCAGCTTTAAAAATATTTGTCCTGAATTTTGTATTTGCGTAAAATTTCGTAGTAAAATCATAGGTCTAAGTTTGTGTAAATGAATAATATTCTTCTTTGCTGTGAAAACCCTATTTTCCTTCAAAGGTGATTTGTTCAAGCCTCCCTTAGAGTCATTTTTGTGGTCAAATTGTTAAGATCGACTTGTGTGGATAGTTTTCATGAAATTTATTGTGAATCACAGTTGCAGATCTTTATCAATTAGGTGCATCACCTTTCAATTTACAGTTTCACATGCATTTAACAATAGTTTTTCTATCCTTTTTCTAGTAAGTTACCAGTTATTAATTTAAAAATCATATAGGAAGTCGGCCTAGAATCCGGAGGTTCAATCTCACTATAGGTAACCCACAACTTTGGAGTTTGATCAAATGTTTCATGATTGTTGAATTTAATCATTCAGCGAATTTTGGGTCTGTCGGTTGATAATGCTGTAGCCTGATAAATAAAAATAGCAAGTCCTCTATGATTTGCAAGTCTTCTTCGCGCAAACAGTGCACAACGAATTCCGCTTCGAGGTTTATCTTTGCTTTTTACTCGGAGTAAACCCTGCGATACTCCAGCAAAACGGAGTCAAAGATTTAAGAACATGTAATATCAACGCCAATCAGCGGACGGAAAACTACTACTACAATGCAACAAATTTCAGCAAAAAGTAGCCCTCCTTCGATTCTGGTGATTACATAATGCAGAAGTTCAATTCTGAGGCTTGCGCTAAGGCCAATTGGCCAGCCTATCAGTATTCTCCACGATTCCTCATACGGTGCAAAATTCGTTCCATTTCCAGCATCATTATTGTTCCAAAACCACACTGAACGTCATTAAACTGTTCCCAATCCGTGTTGGAAGTGTCAACGTACGTTCGTCTTCAATAGCCAGTTGAACAGCTTATCCCTTACATCGGGGGAGACGACGCCAAATCCCCACCTAAAATGAAAGTCTCGCGGTAGCGGTTCAATACAGTCCATGGCGATTACCGCGCCGTATTCCGGCACTACGCAATCACCCGCCTCAACTGTTGGCACTTTTTGATTACATGGATGTTGTAAGGATGCCAAGGTGGCGTGGCAAATTCCATCAGACTATTGAAGAGACAACATTTCAAGTCTCGACGATATAACTATCTCCCGCCGAGGAGCTCAAGGCTTTGTTTTGGGTTATCGAGGGGTCGCCACCTAAAGTCCCACAGAACATATAATGTCATACTGAAGAAGAGTCCATTAGGAATATCATGGAGAGTCAAAAATTTATTGTACCGAAACACAACTGCCAGGCCAATGAAAGAGCAACACCAACCAAGGGAAAATATTTACAAAATGAACTCCAATGCATCTGCAAAACACAAGAAAATTGAAAACAAAAAATTGATCATGTACACATTGATGCAGATAGCTTGAGAGCTCGAGATGCTCCTGTATCAAACATGCATACCTGATAGGGGATGACAAGATAAAAGGTATTTTCCCACTTCACAAACCAAGCCTACCTTTTCTTATACTTCAATTCTCTTCTTCTCCAGCTCTCCACCTTCTCTTTCTTTAGCTTTACAATTTCATCCTTAAGCTATTTTTTCTCCTCTTAAATATGTACAAGGTAATGACACATCTAATTAACAAATAATTAATTCCTATAGAGAGGTTAATTTGGGGACATGGAAGAGATGCTTAGATACCCTTATCAAAGGTGGAGGGAGGAATATGTACTTTCTATTTGAGAAATAAAATTTTAGCATATTTATGTGCCAATTATGCCCTTTCCTACTCTAGATCTTATTAAAGGTGGAGGATGGTCTAATTTTGGTCCTTTTTTTTTTCCAAAGTTACTTGTTGGGTAATATTCTCCAAATATTTCTCCATCAAGGACATTTACTTTTAAATTTTCTTTAAATATTTTTGTTCTTGTTGTAGTAAGTGCTTTGATTTATAAATGGTGAGGGAATGCCAAATCTACTTTGTCTCCTCTTTGGAGGAGCTATTTGATCCATCAACTATTAATGGTTCTAAAATTTCTTCTTCTGAAAATGGTGGATCATCCTCCTCCCTAGGGATATCACTCAAATTTTCTTTATCAACATTCTCTACCTTAGGATCCTTACCCTCTCTTCCAAAGAATTAATTTTCTAAAGCTAGTGGGGGTCTAGGTGGTCCTTCTTAAGATAAATGGTCAACATGAACCTTAGATAAACTCCAAAAAAAATAGCAATATTAACATCCTCCTCCTCATCGTTAGACATGATAATTAGTCTCCTATGGTGATGCTTATGTATTTCACCTAAGGTATAAATTCTACTTCTAAGGGAGATGGTGTAGAGGTGACAATGTCTTCCTCATGCTCCGGATCAATAGTAACTACTACCAAATTTAGTTTGTCTATAGTTGAGGTTATTTCATCAATTATCCTAATTTCAACTCTCTTAGCAATAGAGGTCATTGGCACTTATTGTTCTATTGTTTATTTATTTTTCCTAGCCCTAAGATTTTGAGTAGTAGATGGCTCTAGAGTCATCTATATAGTTGGATTGGCCCTATTATTCCAAGATATATATGGCTCCAAAGATGCATATTAAATCGTATTGGAATTTTTATGGGTTTGAATAATAGAACCTTGTGATACAAAAAGCTCTAGAGTGGTTGCAAGATGAATTTTCTTCTTCCTAGGTTTCTCACACAGTAATTCATCCCATTTGGTCTAGCCATCAATTTTTGCTAATGAATTATGTTTGTTTATCAACTAAATTAATCCATGGTGGTTTCTTGTTAACCTATGCTTTTTGGCCACACTCTAGAGACATTTGTACAAAATGTAAGAATATTAACCAAACACTCAAGTTTGGTAGCTTCATGCTTGAGGTGGTTCAAGAGTCTCATGCCAAACCATAATATTATGTCATAGTTTCCATCACACATGAATTTATTGCCCATAATACTATATTTTCCTAGGGACATGGAAGACTAAGTTTGTTCATGCTCTTCACTAAACCTTTACTAGTTATGTATTTATGAATAGGTTTAGGTTCAACACAAAATGTTTTAACAATTTTTCATAAAATAATTTAGAGTGAAAGATATCATTACCTACCTCAAAGATACTGATAATGAGGATGATGATGTTTGATTTGACCTCAACTCTAATGCCATTGAGAGTGGAAAAATTTGGCTATATATTTTGGATAAATTCTTCAATGAAAGCTTCATTATATCTTTTGAATTTGTTGAGGAAATCTAGCTAATCTATGTTAGTAAAAGTTTCTACCATAGATTCTTACAAAACTAGGTGCCCAAGCTCAAATTTTTTGTTTCTTACCCATGGTTATGGGTCAAGAACACTATATTTATCAATGAAGAATGAACTTAAACTATAGAACATAGAATTTATTGTGCTATTATACTTAGGATTAACTACAATACAAATAGATCTAAAAGGTCTTAGGAGTTCACAATGCTCTATGCAAAGGTGGTAGGTTGTAGTCAACTGAATATTTCTAAATATTTCTTTTGGTTGATTCAAATAAATGTTATGACTTTATGGGGGGGGATATTGGTGTCATGTTGTCATTCCACCCATTGTGGAATCATAATTTCTTATTGTAGAAATCAATGGAATGAGACAAGTGATAGCGATTCATTAGTCCATAAACTGAGTGGTTATGACCATACATGGGAGATCATAACTATAGAGATTATGTGAAGTGGTACAAGTTCATTTATGGTGAATGATTCTATGAAATGAACAAAAGATTACCTCCATCATGCTAAGTACATCATTATGCATGCATACTTTTGGTGAATGATCATGACAACAATAATTTAAATATGATTATTAAAAAATGTGATTTTCTACTTGTTCTTAATCATGTAAATATACTTATTTGTATAAGCCTATAATACTGGATACAATTCTAGAGCACAAGTTGGATGTGTTAGTGTTGGATCTTTGTAATGATGGGGCCCTTCCATTTTACATGTAAGGCTTTA